>JAXCGZ010005762.1:0-105000 GCA_037179515.1 Halocaridina rubra
GACGACGTGGTTCATATTTTACATTTGCGTATACTGTATTTTTTTTTTGTATATTATATTATTGCCTTCTTGCATGTGAAGCATACATAAACTTAAATATTGATATTCACTGACATCTAATTGTGATTTAATTTTCCTGAAATTTGAATTTGATCACATTTCTTTTATGGTTTGCATGGCATTTAATGTTTTGTTTATGAGACTTGTTCACTTTTCCTAATAGTATGAAATGTTCCATTGGTGGATCCCATTCTTATTGTTCATTTGTTCTTTTCCATGAGAAGGATATCTCATCCCTCATAATAACACTGAAGTCACCGTAACTTCCTCTGTTCTTTTTTCGCCTTCTGTAGTAGAATTTTGCTAAATCAATATTCTCTAGAAAGGGCCTTTGTGACAGAGTGTTTCGCTCAAAGTCACCAGAGGCTGTTAGATGCCTTATTAATTAATTTAGTAACTTAACTGTCATTTTTCTAACTAAAAAAATTAATTCCCACTTCTTGACTTTTGCAGATTATGATTATTTGCAATTTATATTTTAGCTTATAGCTAATTTTAAATATACCTTATTTACTCTTCTTGTACGTGTAGAAATATAGTCCCAGTTCGGGCACCAATCTTGTTGGGGTTAGGATGGTTGAGTGTTGTTAAGATTCTGTTTTACTAAGGGGACTCAAAGTACCGTGCTCGGTTAAGAGCTCACAAACAGACAGGACAGATATTTGTACTTGAACACCCCATCTATTACCATTAGCCAATTAAAAGAAAGTTGAATTCTGAGTTTCATTTAACCGACTAATGGTAATAGAGATGGGGTGTTCATGTACAAATATCTGTCCTGTCTGTTTGTGAGCTCTTAACCGAGCTCGGTACTTTGAGTCCCCTTAGTAAAACAGAATCTTAACAACACTCAACCATCCTAACCCTAACAGATGAGAATTAAGAAAAAAGAGCAAACAAACTTGCGATATAATATCGTCAGGGAAATAGCGTGTGAGAGTGCATCAGCTGATACGGAGGCGGCAAAATGTTTGCATATAGAGATTTGTTCTCCCACATCCTCCTCTTCTTGTACTGCTTAATGCGATCGGATATTATGGAGAGAATGAAATAAAGCATCAAGAACAAACATCAAACAAACTTGCAATATAATATCTTCAGGTTGATAGTGTGCGAGGGTGCATCAGCTGATACGGAGGCTGCAAAACGTTTGCAGATAGAGATTATTTCTCCCTCATCCTTTTCCTCTTCTACCGCATAATGCGATCGAATATTATGGAGAGAATGGACAAAAAGCATCAAGAACAAACAGCAAGCAAACTTGCCATATAATATCATCAGTGAAAGAGCGTGCTAGAGCAAAAACATTTGAAGATAGAGGTTTGTTCTCCCGCATCCTCGTGCTCACCACCACCACCCATGCACGTCCCAGTGTATGCCTTTTGCCCACCGCATAATAGAGTTCATTAATTTGTTTACTGTACAGTAAATCTGTATATCTTTCATACTGTACACTATTTGCATGTTAATATAAGTAAATACAGGTCTTTCTGCTTTGTTATGTACTTATAAAATATGTTTTGCTTATCTTATATCTTTGGTATAGTGTGTCTATGTACGGTTGTGAAACGTATCTATGCCCATTATCATTGTTTCTTATGGAAAATGACTTGTTACATTATGCAATTTTCATATTACCCATCACTTCTGAGAACCTATCTTCGCGTTATTCTAAGAACTAGGTGTATATATATATATATATATATATATATATATATATATATATATATATATATATATATATATATATATATATATATATATATATATATATATATATATGGCCTCATTCCCCCTTGGAAGGGGGGTGGCCGAGCCAAGAAAAACGCATTCACTACAATCCGCGCATACCTCAACCACTCTTCTCAGATCCTTGGGGATAAAGGGTTGCCACATTCCTCCCCCGCTTTCACCTTGCTTTGGTCGTCCACAAGGTAGGCAGGCAAGAATATTTTACAAAGAGGCCCAATAGCCACAGCTGGTTTACCCCCACTCGCTTCATCATATGGCAGTTCCCCTCACACCTGTCCATCACAGTTCACTGAGCTAGCAGGTGCGAGAAATCCCTTTGGCCCGTGCCACCTATGCACAGTCTTCCTCCACTCATTCCTGTCTCTTGCACTCTCTCTTCCCTGCTTCACTGATATTTCATGTGCATTCAGTGCCTTCTTCATGCCATCCATCCATATTATTCTAGGTCTTCCTCTTGACCTAACTCCAGTCACTTCTGCATTCCACACTCTCTTTACTATTTGTTCATCCCTCATCCTTTCCTTGTGTCCAAACTGACTCAGCACACTGATCTAATCTATCCATCAGCTTCTTTTCAACACCCGTTCTCTGCCTGATATCCTCATTTCTTACTCTATCTCTTCTAGATACACCAATCACACTTCTCAAACACCTCATCTCCATTACATTCAACTTGTTCCTATCATCCTATCTTACATTCCAAATCTGCTCCATACAATGCTGTTGGCACAATCACACCTTCATATATCCTTCTCTTTGGATGCATTTTCATATATCTATTTCTCATTGCACTTTTCAACCCACTTAGACATTTACTTGCTTCCTTCAATCTATGACTTTCCTCTGCATCCATTCATCCAATCCTTGATACGTGCGACCACAGATACTTAAAAATTCAACTTCTTCAAGCATCTCCCCATTCACTCCTATATTCAATCTGTCAACATTAACACTCCTCACGCATCAAATGACTTTACTTTTACCAATATTCACCCGCAATTTCCTTTCACACACACTAATATACTCAGTCACCAGATGATTCAATTCATTCTCAGTATCAGCCACCAGTACAGTATCATTCACAAATAGCAACTGCTTCAAATTCCACAACCTTCCATACTCACCCACTAGTTCCAAGCCTCTGTCTAATACTCTTTCATTTACTTCCCATGCCACTCCATCCATATACACATTAAGCAACCATGGTGACATTACACAAGCTTGACGCAACCCTATATTCACCTCAAACCAATCACTCATACCATTCCCAGCTCTTACACATGCTCTACTATTCATGTAAAAACACTTTACCGCATTCAACAGACTTCCATTTATTCCATACATTTGCAACACATTCCACAACCCCTCTCTATTAGCCCTGTCATATGCTTTCTCTAAGTCCAAGAACTTCTCACATACCTGTCTTACCAAAAACACCTGATCCACACATCTTCTTCCTCTCCCACACTGTTCTTTACCAACCAGTCTCTCAGAACCTTTCCTAATTCTGTGGATTAACACTTCCATATTCTTTACCTACCACCCTCAACAAATTGTTTCCTCTAAAACTACTAAACTCATAGTTATCTCCTTTCCTTTTGTAAAGTGGAACTACTCATGCCCTCCTCCAATTCACTGGGACCCTTCCTTTCCTGAAACATACATTCACCAAGCTAACCATCCACTCTACTAATGCCTTCTCACCTTTTGTCAAGTATTCAACATGACACCCATCTATTCCAGGTGCTTTATCTGCTTTCATTGCTCTTAAAGTGCCAAATGCACCTTCTCTTTTGTTATTTCTCTATGACTCTCACCACCTAACATTGGTATTCTCCGTTCATTTTCCACAACCACAATCTCTGCCTCTCTATCATCTTCCTCATTTAGCAGTTCATTGAAATATTCAGCCTTTCTCTTTCACCTATATTTCATCTGCTCATAATTGCATATCTGCTCCTTTCACCCTCTTCTCCTTACCAGACTCTCCTTTCCTCTCTTTTCACTTCCTTCCAAAACATGTTTTCATGCCTTTCAAAATTCCCAGACGTGCATCTACCCCACCTTACATCCTCTTCTCTCTTTACCTCCTTCACCACATGCTTCGCTAACCTCCTCTTTGCACAATACCTTTCATACGCCTCTATATTACCTACCTGCAACCATACCTCATATGTCTGCTTCTTTTCAGGTCTGCTTCTTTTCAGGTCCGCTCATCCTCAAGGGAGAACATTAAAGAAAAAAAAATTTAAAATTCCGTCGCCTGCAATGCAAATAATTCTCTGCAGGTATTTCACCAGTAACCTATGTAGCCCATAAATATTTCTCGTTTCTCTTGTTTGCTTCTGCTTGTTGCACCTAAAATACTGTCTCTCCCTTGCATTTCTGACATAATTTCCTGCTAGGGACCACCACTATAGTAAAAAATACCATTGGGGGACAATTTACTGCTCTATACACCCTACAGGCTGGCTGAATGATGATGTCACCAAGAGGGATGCTTGATTGCTCACAATTGGTGGCCAACCATCCCAGAGGCAAGATCTCACCTCAGCAGTCACTCTTACTTCAAACTTTTTTACATGGCATCCTCACAGGCATTCATATGGTACAAACATGGTAAAGCTCGGTCATGCAAATTGGGAATTCAAGAAACTGGTCAAATTCTTTACTTGTCAAATCCTAAGTAGTTTTCTCAGTTCCATTCCCATACAAAATGCACTTTTGTAGATATCCTAACTGGCATCTCATATGTCAAATTTAATTCCTTTACCTGCAAATTACCGCCGATATACATTGATTAGAAATCTCTTTCATTGTGGGTGCCAAAGTATAATTTTGCCATCAGAAGATTGCTCATTACCACGTAGAAATCTATCCCTTCTCCTAACAAATTCTAATTTAATTTCACCCCTTTTCTATCATCATAAATAAAGTGTTTTACGTCAATACTTGTAAATAAAGCGTTTTTTTTTGCTATAAATTGCAAATAATAATGTAAAGTGTTTTACACTAGAAATTGCAAATAATTAATAAGTAATTTTGCCCTATAGGTTTTGAAACGTTTGTTGTTAATCACAAATTAAGGAATACATACTGTATTTATCTTGCTGATTCTTCATTTATTGGGAATAAAGTATTTTAAGTTATAAGTTGTGAATACTTCATAAGGTGTTTTTGCCCTTTTCGCACTGGAAACCTTTCTTACTAGCAAAAATGTAATAAATACGTATTTATCTCGTAGATTCTTCCTTTATCGCAAATAAAGTATTTTACTATATAAATTGCAAATAATTTATAAGTAATTTTGCCTTATTGACATTCAAACATTTCTTGTTTCCCACAATTTAAGGAATACATGCTATATATGTCTCGCTGATTCTTCATTTATTGTGAATAAATTGCTTTACACTAATGGCTGCAAATAATTAATGATTTTGTATGCACTTCTGGTAGTGTAAATATTTCTGGTTAGCTGTGAATAACTAATATATTTTCATTCTGTAGAATAATGTTGGAAATTCATTATTTGTGTGCTCGTGCCTTCAGTTTTCACATTATTAATGGTGTGTTGTTTCTGTTTCTGCAATTGCAGTGTCCTCTATTCTACTCTGCCTGTGAGACAGAGGTGATTGTCAAGTTGAGGCCAAAGTCTTGGCATCCGTCTGTGGTGCTGGGAATCAAAATCATGCTCACCACCTCTGGGATTCGAGGCAGCATTCCATAACTTTAAATTTTAAATTAGTTTCAGTTATCCAAAAATTAATTAAGTTTTTTAATGTCATTGCATTTCTAAAATTAAAAAAAAGTTGAATTTTGAGTTTCATTTAACCGAGTAGTGGAAATCGGTGGGTGTGCATATAAAGATTAGCCTTTGATGTTTGTGAGCTCTTAACCGACTTCAGTACCTCTAGTCCCCTTAGTAAACAAGAAACTTAACAGCAACCTCCCCACAGTTAGCCCTTTGCATCATAACAGCTTTCATTTTTTCTATTACTGTTTCTTTATAGTCAACCGTTCGTACGTTTTCCAGTGCCACCACCCTCACAGCCTCTTTTACTGCAACATTTTCCTTTGCTGAATCTGCAAAGGAAGTTTTCATAGCATTATGTTCTGTATTCAGCTCCTGAAACTCTTTTCCACACTGTTCAATGTTTTCCTTTATCTGGACAGGCCAAGCTGCAATCTCGTCTCTCGCCGAAGAGAGCAGTGAACTAGCAGTTTATTCATTCAGGTTGTCAGTCACTTGTTTGTTGTTATCTTCTTGTTTAGAAATTCTGGATTTTAGTCCACTATTTACCCCTCCCAGCTTCTTTATTAGTTTTTCTAGTTCTTTTCTCTCTTGCCCTTGTGCCTTATTTGCTTCCTTCAAAGATCTTATTACATCTCTAAGTGCTTCATTTTCTTTCATTTATCTATCCACATTCCAAATTTTATCATCCAGGATTATTGCGAGGGTCTCAAGATCCTTGACTCTTTGTTTCAGGCTTCTTAGAGCTATTCCCCTGCCTACAACCCCCGGAGAATCTCTACCACCCCTCTCCTGACCATTGGATGGGGGTTAGGGACAGAGATGGTTTCCATTTGATGTTTTGCTTTTCACAGAATATATAGAGAAAAAGAAAAGAGAGTGAAAAGTTTCTTTTTAGCTTCATACAAAATTGCTATATATTCAAATGAGTACTAAGTTAGTTACTTAGTTCATCTCTTTTCTGGTAGTACACATCCTAACTTAAAATTTGATTTTGGTAATTAGAGAAGAAAAAAAATACACAAAAAAAGGAAAACACATGAAGGAAAACTCGAACATGCAACTGAGGTGATTACCTAATTGTGTTTACGGGAAAGAGCCCAAAGCTCGTATCTTCCCGTCTCCTGATCGGTTCCATTTTGTACTTAGTGATACTTATCATACCTGTCCTTAAAACTATTTATTGAGATAGCATTAACTACCTTCTCGCTTAGCGAATTCCAATTATCAACTACTCTTACACTGAAAGAGTATTTCCTTACATCCTGCAAAGAAGTTTCTTACGAAGCTTCAAACTATGACCTCTAGTTCTAGAGCCTGCCATATCAAAATATCGATCCCCATCAACTTTATTATAACCATGAAAGAATTTAAAAACTGTCACCATATCCCCCCTCAATCTTCTAGCTTCGAGTATTTACCTTTTTTTTTTTTATGATTGCGACACCAGGATGGGCCAAAAAAATATTATAAAATAACACAGCCCTCATTGGGCCTGGGCACGAAGAATACATACAGTAAAGAGAAACAGAGATGGAGAGTGTAATATCTTGTCAGATGTGAAGGGATAATAAAAGATGTGTGATGAATATCCAAGAATATTCCTAATTGTATTTACCTAATTGTGTTTACGAGAAAGAACCCAAAGCTCGTATCTTCCCGTCTCCTGATCGGTTCCATTTTATACTTAGTGATACTTATCATACCTGTCCTTAAAACTATGGATTGAGATAGCATTAACTACATCCTCGCTTGGCGAATTCCAACTATTAACTACTCTTACACTGAAAAAGTATTTCCTTACATCCTGCAAAGAAGTTTTCTTACGAAGCTTCAAACTATGACCTCTAGTTCTAGAGCCAGCCATATCAAAATATCGATCCCTATCCACTCTATCATAAACATGAAGGAATTTAAAGACTGTCACCATATCCCCCCTCAATCTTCTAGCTTCGAGTGATGGTAACTCTAATTCCCTCAGCCTCTCATCATAACTGAGATTGTGTATTTCTGGCACCAGTTTCGTGGCGTGTCTTTGAACTTTTTCAAGCTTAGCTATGTGCTTTTTCAAGTGCGGATTCCAAAAGGGGGCTGCATATTCGAGTTCTGGCCTCACATAGGTTACATAAATATTTCTGAACATTACCTTGTCCATGTGCCTGAAGGCTACCCTTACATTTGATAAGAATGCATATGCTGCCCTTATTATGCCATTTATATGTATTTCTGGAGACAAATCTGCCAGTATGTTTACTTCTAGATCTCTCTCATTTTCTGTCTCTTGAAGTTGTACTCCAGCCACCGAGTAGTCAAGCTTGGGCCTTCTTGCACTTGAACCCAATCTCATTACCTTACATTTTGAAGTATTGAATTTCATTAGCCACTTTTCTGACCACTCATGCAGACTATTTAGATCCTCCTGAAGTTCTCTACCATTGTTCTCGTTTTTTACTTTCTTCACAATCTTTGCATCATCTGCAAACATATTCATGAATGAATTTACCGACTCTGGTAGGTAATTTACATTTACAAGGAACAAAAGTGGCCCTAAAACTGAACCCTGTGGAACTTCACTACTAACTCTTCTCCATTCAGACACTGAGTGTCTTACTCTAACCCCCTGTTCCCTTCCTTCTAAGTAAGTTTTTATCCATTCCAAGACATTTCCACCTATTCTAGCCATTGCTTGCAGCTTCCTAATAAGTCTCCTATATGGAACAGTGTCAAACGCTTTGTGGAAGTCTAGGAATATGCAATCTGCCCAGCCCTCTCTTTCCTGTAAGATTTGGCTTACCTCATCATAAAATTCTAATAAGTTTGTTACTGTCGATCTATCTTCTCTGAAGCAATGTTGCCTCACTGACAAAAAGTTGAAGGATTCCAAGTAAAGAGAGATATGTTTCCTTAGTAGCTTCTCCATAACTTTGCAAACTATGCTGGTCAAGGAAACTGGTCTATAGTTCAGAGCCGTATCCCTCCTTCCCTTTTAGATGATAGGTATCACATTTGCTTGTTTCCAGCATCTTGGAATCTCCCCTGACTCCAGTGACTTTTTAAATATAATACTTAGTGCCACTGATATTGAGTTTGCACACTTTTTAAGTACATGGGGGGATATGTCATCAAGACCTATAGCTTTATGAACATCTAAATCCATCAGCGCTTTGCATACCTCTGTGGCTGTAAGGTTGATGTTCTCTAATACCAGCCCTTAAGCTTCTATCTCTGCAATCTGAGGGGGTGGGATATTTTCTACTGTAAATACTGACTGAATGGTAAGTCTAATTCCCTCAGCCTCTCATCATAACTGAGATTACATATTTCTGGCACCAGTTTCGTGGCATGTCTTTGAACTTTTTCAAGCTTAGCCATGTGCTTTTTCAAGTGTGGATTCCAAAAGGGGGCTGCATATTCGAGTTTTGGCCTCACATAGGTAACAGAAATATTTCTGAACATTTCTTTGTCCATGTGCCTGAAGGCTACCCTTACATTTGATAAGAATGCATATGCTGCCCTTACTATGCCATTTATATGTATTTCTGGAGACATATCTGTTAGTAAGTTTACTCCTAGATCTCTCTCATTTTCTGTCTCTTGAAGTTGTACTCCAGCCACCGAGTAGTCAAACTTGGGCCTTCTTGCACTCATACCCATTCTCATTACCTTACATTTTTAAGTATTGAATTTCATTAGCCACTTTTCTGACCACACGTGCAGACTATATAGATCTTCCTGAAGTTCTCTACCATTGTTTTCGTTTCCTACTTTCTTTACAATCTTTGCATCATCTGCAAACATATTCATGAATGAATTTACAGACTCTGGTAGGTTATTTACATATACAAGAAACAAAAGTGGCACTAAAACTGAACCCTGTGGAACTCCACTATTAACTCTTCTCCATTCAGACACTGAGTGTCTTACTCTAACCCTCTGTTCCCTTCCTTCTAAGTAAGTTTTTATCCATTCCAAGACATTTCCACCTATTCTAGCCATTGCTAGCAGCTTCCTAATAAGTCTCCCATATGGAACAGTGTCAAACGCTTTCTGGAAGTCTAGGAATATGCAATCTGCCCAGCCCTCTCTTTTCTGTAAGATTCGGCTTACCTCATCATAAAATTCTAATAAGTTTGTTACTGTTGATCTACCTTCTCTGAAGCCATGTTGCCTCACTGACAAAAAGTTGAAGGATTCCAACTGAAGAGAGATATGTTTCCTTAGTAGTTTCTCCATAACTTTGCAAACGATGCTGGTCAAGGAAACTGGTCTATAGTTCAGAGCCGTATCCCTCTTTCCCTTTTAGAAGATAGGCATCATGTTTGCTTGTTTCCAGCATCTTGGAATCTCCCCTGACTCCAGTGACGTTTTAAATATGATACTTAGTGCCACTGATATTGAGTTTGCGCAGTTTTTAAGTACATGGGGGGGATATGTCATCAAGACCTGTAGCTTTATGTACATCTAACTCCATCAGTGCTTTGCATACCTCTGTTGCTGAAAGGTTGATGTTCTCTAGTACCAGCCCTTAAGCTTCTATCTCTGCAATCTGAGGGGGTGGGGTATTTTCTACTGTATATACTGAGTGAAACTCCTTGTTCAATTCTTTGTTGATCTCTTCATCCGTCTCAGTGATCCTTCCATATGCTCTCTTAAGCCTTAAAACATGTTCTTTTACCTTCAGGTTTCCTCTGATAAAGCTCTGGAAAAGCTTTGGATTTTCTTTAGCCTTCCTGGTGATGTCCCTCTTATAGTCTTTCACTGCCTCTCTTCTTTTACTTAGGTAGTCATTTCTTGCTCTTTTGTAGGTTTGCCAGGCATTTATGTTTTTTCTCCTCCTATACCTATTCCATCATTTGTCTCTCCACTCCTTAGCTCTTTTACACTCATTATCGAACCATTTCTCTCTGGCATGAATTACACCTACTTTGGTGAAAGGTATACAGCAATCTACTATCTTCCCATATTTCTCACCAAAGATGTCATACATCTCTTGTACAGATTTGTTGTAAAATAAGGTTCTCCAGTCAATAACTGCAAAAAGCTCATTCATTTTGATGTAATCTCCTTTCGGATAGTTCCTCCTCATGTCCTCAGTGCCTCTACTCTCATGAAGAATATCTTCAATGATATACTCCATCAACAACACACAGTGGTCACTCTTTCCAATTGGTGGTTCATACTCAATTTTTTCAATATCCAACATGTTATCTGTGAATACTAGATCAAGTAGTGATGGCTCATCCCCACCCCTGGCCCTTCTTGGTTTCATTACATGTTGGTGTAGGAAATTCCCTTGTACGCAATCTAGGAATCTTGAGTCTTCACCACTGTGTGGGTCAAGATTTATCCAATCTATCTCTTTATGATTAAAATCTCCCAAAATCAAAATCCTACATTTTCTCTCCCGTGCCATATTAACAACTGAGTTTATGACTTCAATAGTACCTATATGACTTTCCTATTAAACTTCTAGCTTATTCTGGTTCCTTGGTGGGTTATATACAACAGTTACTATAATGCTCTCTGACCCAGTATTTATGCGAGCAACAAGAAATTCCTTGAACTCACTTTCTATAGCCAAGTTTATTTCTTCAACTTGAATCCTTTCAGTTATGAGCGGTGCTATCCCTCCTCCAGTCCTCTCAGATCTTTCAACCCTTAATATTCTGAAGCCCTTAGGAAAAACTGTGACACTGTTTATGTCCTCACTCAACTTAGTCTCTGTAATTGCTACTATATCTGCCTTACTGTTGTGAATCCTATCTTTTAATTCTACTGCCTTACCAGCTAATCCATCAGCATTTGTGTATAACAATCTTAATGAAGCCCCTTCCCGTGATCTTCTGTCATTTTCTTCTTTATCTTCCCTTTGTGTGGAAGAACTCTGAAATGAAAATTTTTCTTCTCTTCTTCATTTCTTTCCTCATTCAACCTTCTTGCCTTTTGCAACAAGTTTTTGATCTGAAATGAAAATTTTTCTTCTCTTCTTCATTTCTCTCCTCATTTAACCTTCTTGCCTCTTGCAACAAGTTTTTTATCTTTCCCATCTCTTCCTGTGTTCTGTATCATCTAATGAACACTTCTTTGATTTCTTGAAGGTCTTTTGGACTTTTTTTCTCAACAATATATCCCTACATGTTTCCCCTCTCTCAAAGGTTACTTTTGTTGGTCTCGGCTTTCCTTCCCTTGAATATTTGCCTAGTTGGTGACTGTTTACAATATCCTCAGGACCACAAACTACTCCAAGCTTTCTTATCAGGTCTACAACCCTAGCTTTATTTTCTTCAAGTCTCCCCTGCCATGTTGGCTCCTGGGATTCACTTATGCCTGAGATTACCACTGTCTTCTCTTTATCAAGTGCCTGTTTAATCAGTGGATTTGTCCTTTCCATTACAACGTCTTTCATTTTTTTGATTACTGTCTCTATAGTCAACTGTTTGTATGTTTTCCAGTGCCACCACCTTTACAGCCTCTTTTACTGACACATTTCCCTTTAGTGCATCAGCAAAGAAAGTTTTCATGGCATCATGTTCCATATTCTGCTCTTGGAACTCTTTTCTAAACTGTTCAATGTTTTCCTTAATTTGGACATTCCAAACTGCAATCTTGTCTCTCTCAAAAGAGAGCAGTGAACTAACATCTAATTCATTTAGGTTGTCATTCATGTGTTTGTTATTATATTCTTGTTTAGAAATTCTGGTTTCTATTTCACTCTTCTCCCCTTCCAGCTTCTTTATTCGTTTTTCTAGTTCCTTTCTCTCCTGCCATTTTGCTTTATTTGCTTCCTCCAAAAATCTTATTTGCTCTCTAAGTGTTTCATTCTCTTTCATTTCTCTATCCATATTCCGAATTTTATCATCAAGGCTTATAATCATTGCCTCTAAATTCTTGATTTTCTCTTTTAGTCTCCTAATAGCTACCTCTACTCCCGACCCATAGGTGGGAGAGGTTTGGGACAGAGATGACCTCATTTTTATGTTTTCCCTTTCTCAGAATATAGAAAGAAGAAGAGAAAGAAAAAAAAGAGAAAAACTTTTATTTAAGCTTCACACACAATTTTTATATCTTCATTTAAATGCTATTTAGTGACTCAATTTATCTCTTTTCTGATAACACACATCTTAACTTAAAAATTTGACTATGGTAATTTGAAGATTAAAAAGAAAAAGATGTTAACAAAAACAAAAGTGAACTTGAAGGAAAATTCGAATTTGTATATGAGGAGACACCCACATGTTTCTGCTATATATTCTTCTTAACTGATAAACTCACTTGCTAACCAAGATATGTTATCACAGGATCAGACTTTACATTTAACTCAAATTATATACAAAATAAAAAAAATAGTAAAAGAGAAAGCTAAAAGAAAAGAAAAAAGTTGAAGAAAATGCGACAGCTGTGCTACTTGGCAACTTAACTCAGTACTGTTGACTGGTATATTTTTGGTATTTATTTAATTATTCAATTATTTCGTGTATCAAACTAACTATCAAGTTACTATAAATGGGAAGGATACTGATTTTAACAAAATATGGAACCACAGGATCAGGTAAACGGCTTAAGGTGATAACCAGTTGATGCTTTGGCACCTGTTTCTGCTATATTTTTTCTTAACTTCCAAGCCAGTCATTTCAGAACAAAAAAGATTAATCAATTTTTAACAAGGTATGTTACTACTGGATCGGAATTTAAATCAAACTCAATTAAAAAAAAAGTTAATAAAAGAGAACAGAGCAAAAAGAAAAAAATAAGACAACAGTGCTACTTGGCATCTTGACTCTACACTGTTGAAAGATGTATTTTTGTATTCATATATTTATTTATTCATATATTTCGTATAACAAATTGACTATCAAGTTATTATAAATGGGAAGGATATTGACTTTAACAAGATATGGAACCGCAGGATCAGGAAATAAGGCTGCAAGAGATCTCCCCTATTTACACAAATAATTAAATAGTGTGATAGCTTTGCCTCTGGCAACTCCTCTAAACTTCCTTCAGACAGGGCGGTACAGCTTCTTCTTTTTCTCTCTCAAAAGTCTTTTCATAGAATTTCCCTTTAATTTTTTAAAACAATCTCGCTTACTACAAACATATTATTTTACTCACAATCCTCTGCAGAATCTCTATTGAGGCAAATTTGGTTTATGTTTTATACTTTAGACCCACTTTACTGAAAACACAAGGAATTATTCAAGAGATACTAATTGCGCCTGTTCTAATGCCCGCCATGTGTGCATATAAGTTGGCGTATTCAAAAGCATAACATTAATTTTCATTATGGACGCACTTTTTTCCTGTCATGCTTTCTTTTTCCATTTGGCATTGGTTTCTTTGTTGTTCATAATACTCATTAAAAGACATTTGTTTTTGTGCATAAGCAAAAACGGTATTGAATCAAAGTTACATTAGTCGACCTGTTATTCATGTATATTAATCCACACCAAATTTGTATAACACTAGACATGGGTAGCCATACTTCAGCTCGTGAACCTCATTTGGCTCTTTGACATTTAATATGTATCTCTTAAAAACATATTGGCTGAGCTCCTTTTTTTTTATCATTGTTAATATGAGGTCCATCAGGAAAAAATCAGTTGTTATAAATACTCACTGGATGTGAACTGACACCCCATTTGCTTAAAATTTGCTTAGTGTTCATGCTGTGCAGGACGGTAATAACTCATCCTACAAATCAAAAGTTTATTACCTAAGCTAGGTTTATAAAACTATCTCTTAAACATCACTTGCTCCTGGGAACCAGCAACTCTAACACATCTGGCGGTATTATAATTCAATGCTATTGAGGATGAATAACATGCACATAGCATAGCTGCACCAGTGTATATGTGTGTGTATGAATGTTGTAAAGTAGAGGTACAAGCTATACTCACTCGGATCCAATACTTCCAGCAGCTCAATGATTTGGCATGTTAGTAGTCACTGCCACCACATGCAACCAACCTACTACAACAGCCCCTATCAGGAATCTTCCAAGCCATTGTACTCAACCAAAAAGTATCGTACCTAACATGCAGTATACTATTTACATATCTACACATCTTCCTCCCTTCAAAGCAAAATTAAATCTGTGTTCCCTCCTTCAAGGCTAACAAAAAAAAAAGGAAAGAAAAACCACAAAAAGTAAACTTATTACAAATCAAACCGGGAAGGTGGCTTACTATACCTTCCTGACCTAGTAATAACATACTGGGGTTCCCCATAATTCTCCCTCTCCTGCTCGTCCCTTCCTCCACGACTAAGGGATCACTCTCTTTGGCAAGTGTAGGAAGTGGTGATTGCTCTGACATCCCCACAGGTGTGGCAAGTCTACTCTACCTGTCAGAGCTGGTATCAAAATCCATAGGTAAAGACTTGATGTGATTTCTCTTTCTTACCATGTAAAATCTATTACAAACTTGTGACCTACCTTAGTGGAATTTCTTTCTCATTTATCTACTCCTTCAGATGTCAGGAGAACTGGTGATTCCATTCCTACTTGAGGCAATGCCCTGGCTCTATGATGTCCGTCATAACTATGGGCTGATGCAGCCTTCATTCTTGCATCACTTTCAGCCACTTTCTGGAAATCTTGCCATCAGGGAATCAACTTTGACTTGATCATAGGTAGCCCTGTCCTAATCTGCCTGCCCATCAACAATTGAGCTGGAGAACATCCTGTAGTATCCAGTGGAGAAGCTCTGTGTGTCATCAGTGCCAAAAACACATCATCTTGGGATAATAGTCTCTTGGCAGTCTGCACTGCTCTCACGGCACATCCATTCTCTTAGGGGAAATGAGGGCTTGAAGTACAATGTTGAATCCCATAATCTAATGCAAACTGCCAGAAAGCTGTGGACCCAAACTGCAGCCCATTATCTGACACCATTACCTCCAAGATACCAAGCTTCCCTATAACAAATGGTGATATAGATTCATTTAATTATTCTATCTCAATCCATCTACTGTAATAGTCTGCTACTATTAAATACTCCTTCCCTTTGTAAGAACGAAGATCAGCTCCTATTTTCAACCAGGGCCTTTTGGGCAACACCGTTGGCCTGACATTCCGTAGACTAAATGAGCAATTATCAATCCACCATGTCAAGTCTGGACCAAGATTAGTCTACCATACTGAATCCTGAGCTCTTTTCCTATATTTATTCAGACATAAATGTCCCTATGAGTGAAGCCTCTGCAACATTTCCTTATGCAGAGATTCTGGGATGACTATCTTATTATTATACAGCAACTAACCTCCCTCCACCACACTTAGATACTCCTGGCCACCCAGTACTCACACAAACCTGTATCATTACTGGCAGACTCTGGCCAGTCCTCTAATACGAAGTTGATAACTAAACATAAGTCCTCGGCCTTGGCTTGTCCTTCCTTTATCCTCTGTAACTGGTTGCTGGTCACTGGCAAATTTCCTACTGTGCCACCTACAAAACCTTCCACTTCCGCTTCCAATGAAATTTCCATCTGGTCACTATTTTCATCTGGAGTCCGTGACAAGGCGTATACTCAGCCACCAATGAAAATCTTGCCAATTTCATTTGCATCCGTTGGCATCTAACTGGCGCCAAATGCAACTCCTTAGAATTTAATAATGGTATCAATGGTTTATGGTCAGTCTCCAAAGTAAAAGAGACTCCTATCAGGAACTGCTGATACCTTTCACATGCCCACGTGGCTGTTAGGCACTCTTTCTCAATTTGTGAGCACTTTTGTTCTGTATCGGACAGCAAACTAAAACAAAATGCTTCAGGCCTCCATGCATTACTATATCTCTGCATTAACTCTCCTCCTAATCTGTATAAACCAGCATCTGCAGAAACCTTGGTAGGTTTACTGGAATCAAAATAACATAGAACTGGAGCCGAAGTCAAAATTTTCTTCAAGGTCTGAAATGCCTTTTCTTGGTCTTGTTCCCAAACTCAAGCATTCTTTGTAGACAACAGGAGGGTAAGCAGTTGATTGACGTCTTGTAACCTAGGCAAAAAATTGACCAAACCCAGTAGTCTTCTTAACTCTTGTACGTCTGAAGGTCAATCCATGTTTAAAATTGCCTTTACCTTCTCTGGAGTTATTCTGACTCTTCCGCACTAATGATGTGCCCCAGAAATTCTATTTGTTTTTGCTTAAGCAGACACTTCTCTTCATTCAGTTTCAATCCTGATCTCTTAACTACATCTAGAACATATCTTAGGTGTTTATCATGCTTCTCTTCTGAATCTACAAATACCACTATGTCATCCTAAAGGTATTCCACTCCCGGTAACCCATCTAACAATTCTGTCATTTTCTGCTGGAATATCTTTGGGGCGACACAAATACCCATCGGTAACCTTTTAAATCTGTACCTACCCATGAGGGTCATAAATGTAGTGAAATCTCTGGTAGCCTCATCTAACGGCATCTGGGGAAACCCTGATTTCGCATCTAATTTAGCAAAATAAGCAGCCCCTCTGAATTTACTAGCAACATCATCAAATGTGGGAATTTCAAAAGTCTCTTACTTCAAATACTTATTAAACTGTCTGTAGTCCACACAATCTAACCTCCAAAGGCACTGCCTTAGGTTTCGCCACTCGTACCATGGGACTGACCCATTCTGTAGGATAGGTTAGCTTCTCAATGATGTCAGACTTCTCAATAGTGCTTAGATTCTTTTTAACAGCAGACACCAGTGGTATAGCCACTGACCTAGCACACCTTACTCTGAATGGGACGGCCTCCTGTCTTAAACATAAACTCACTGGCTTGGTCTTCCACATCCCAAAGCCAAAAAGAGATTTTTCCACCTCGACACTGCCCATAAAAACTATGATTTGCAACTCAAATACTGCACTCCTACTAAACAACATATATATATATATATATATATATATATATATATATATATATATATATATATATATATATATATATATATATATATATATATATATATATATATATACATATATATATATATATATATATATATATATATATATATATATATATATATATATATATATATATATATATATATATATATATATATATATATATATATATATATATATATATATATATATATATATATATATATATATATATATATATATATATCAAAGAATAGCCTCACCGTATTCCCTGCGTGTCGTAAAAGGCGACTAAAAGTGGACGGGGCGGGGGGAGTAGGAATCCCCCCCCCTTGTACCAACCTCCTGTGAGGCATCAAAGAAGAGGGAGAGTAGAGGGGAGTATAACTGCTCCCCAAACTGTTTCTTTTTTTATGTCGGCTACCCCCACTTTTAAAGGGGAAACAGCCACGGTATATATATATATATATATATATATATATATATATATATATATATATATATATATATATATATATATATATATATATATATATATATATATATATATATATATATTGATTTGCTCTTTGGGCTAAACACAGAGAGAGACTATGAGAGGGACATCACCAGGAAGGCTAAAGAAAATCCCAAGCTTTTCCACAGCTTTATCAGAGGAAAACTGAAGGTAAAAGAACAGGTTTTAAGGCTAAAGAGATAGGATGGAAGCATCACTGAGACGGATGAAGAGATCTGCAAAGAATTGAACAAGGAGTTTCAGTCAGTATTTACAGTAGAAAATACCCCACCCCCTCAGATTGCAGAGATAGAAGCTCAAGGGCTGGTATTAGAGAACTTCCACCATACAGCCACAGAGGTATGCAAAGCGCTGATGGAGTTAGATGTTCATAAAGCTACAGGTCCTGATGACATATCCCATCATGTACTTAAAAAAATGGGCAAACTCAATATCAGTGGAACTAACTATCATATTTAAAAAGTCACTGGAGTCAGGGGAGATTCCAAGATGCTGGAAACAAGCAAATGTGATACCTATCTTCAAAAAGGGAAGGAGGGATATGGCTCTGAACTATAGACCAGTTTCCTTGACCAGCATAGGCTGCAAAGTTATGGAGAAACTACTAAGGAAACATATCTCTCTTCACTTGGAATCCTTCAACTTTTTGTCAGTGAGGCAACATGGCTTCAGAGAAGGTAGATCAACAGTAACAAACTTATTAGAATTTTATGATGAGGTAAGCCGAATCTCCAGGAAAGAGAGGGCTGGGCAGATTGCATATTCCTAGACTTCCACATGGGAGACTTATTAGGATGCTGCAAGCAATGGCTAGAATAGGTGGAAATGTCTTGGAATGGATAAAAACTTACTTAGAAGGAAGGGAACAGAGGGTTAGAGTAAGTTACTCAGTATCTGAATGGAGAAGAGTTAGTAGTGGAGTTCCACAGGGTTCAGTTTTAGGGCCACTTTTGTTCCTTGTATATGTAAATGACCTACCAGTGTCTTTAAATTAATTTATGAATATTTTTGCAGATGATGCAAAGATTGTGAAGAAAGTAGGAAACGAAAACAGTGGTAGAGAACTTCAGGAAGATCTAAATAATCTGCATGAGTGGTCAGAAAAGTGGCTAATGAAATTCAATACTTCAAAATGTAAGGTAATGAGAATGGGTACAAGTGCAAGAAGGCCCAAGCTTGACTACTCGGTAGATGGAGTACAAATTCAAAAGACAGAAAATGAGAGAGATCTTGGAGTAAACATACTGGCAGATTTGTCTCCAGAAATACATATAAATGGCATAGTAAGGGCAGCATATGCATTCTTATCAAATGTAAGGGTAGCCTTCAGGCACATGGACAAGGAAATGTTCAGAAATATTTATTTAACCTATGTGAGGCCAAAACTCGAATATGCAGCCCCCTTTTGGAGTCCGCACTTGAAAAAGCACATAGCTAAGCTTGAAAAAGTTCAAAGACATGCCACGAAACTGGTGCCAGAAATACGCAATCTCAGTTATGATGAGAGGCTGAGGGAATTAGAGTTACCATCACTCGAAGCTAGAAGATTGAGGGGGGATATGGTGACAGTCTTTAAATTGCTTCATGGTTATGATAGAGTGGATAGGGATCGATATATTGATATGGCAGGCTCTAGAACTAGAGGTCATAGTTTGAAGCTTCGTAAGAAAACTTCTTTGCAGGATGTAAGGAAATACTTTTTCAGTGTGAGAGTAGCTGATAATTTGAATTCGCTAAGTGAGGAGGTAGTTAATGCTATCTCAATCAATAGTTTTAAGGACAGGTATGATAAGTATCACTAATTAGAAAATGGAACCGATCAGGAGATGGGAAGATACGAGCTTTGGGCTTTTTCCCGTAAACACAAAAGGGAAGGAGGGATACGGCTCTGAACTATAGACCAGTTTCCTTGACCAGCATAGTTTGCAAAGTTATGGAGATACTACTAAGGAAACATATCTCTCTTCACTTGGAATCCTTCAACTTTTTGTCAGTGAGGCAACATGGCTTCAGAGAAGGTAGATCAACAGTAACAAACTTATTAGAATTTTATGATGAGGTAAGCCAAATCTTACAGGAAAGAGAGGGCTGGGCAGATTGCATATTCCTAGACTTCCAGAAAGCGTTTGACACTGTTCCACATGGGAGACTTATTAGGAAGCTGCAATCAATGGCTAGAATAGGTGGAAATGTTTTGGAATGGATAAAAACTTACTTAGAAGGAAGGGAACAGAGGGTTAGAGCAAGACACCCAGTGTCTGAATGGAGAAGAGTTAGTAGTGGAGTTCCACAGGGTTCAGTTTTAGGGCCACTTTTGTTCCTTGTATATGTAAATGACCTACCAGAGTCTGTAAATTCATTCATGAATATGTTTGCAGATGATGCAAAGATTGTGAAGAAAGTAAAAAACGAGAACAATGGTAGAGAACTTCAGGAGGATCTAAATAATCTGCATGAGTGGTCAGAAAAGTGGCTAATGAAATTCAATACTTCAAAATGTAAGGTAATGAGAATGGGTACAAGTGCAAGAAGGCCCAAGCTTGACTACTCGGTGGCTGGAGTACAACTTCAAGAGACAGAAAATGAGAGAGATCTAGGAGTAAACATACTGGCAGATTTGTCTCCAGAAATACATATAAATGGCATAGTAAGGGCAGCATATGCATTCTTATCAAATGTAAGGGTAGCCTTCAGGCACATGGACAAGGAAATGTTCAGAAATATTTATGTAACCTATGTGAGGCCAAAACTCGAATATGCAGCCCCCTTTTGGAATCCGCACTTGAAAAAGCACATAGCTAAGCTTGAAAAAGTTCAAAGACATGCCACGAAACTGGTGCCAGAAATACGCAATCTCAGTTATGATGAGAGGCTGAGGGAATTAGAGTTACCATTACTCGAAGCTAGAAGAGTGAGGGGGGATATGGTGACAGTCTTTAAATTCCTTCATGGTTATGATAGAGTGGATAGGGATCGATATTTTGATATGGCTGGCTCTAGAACTAGAGGTCATAGTTTGAAGCTTGGTAAGAAAACTTCTTTGCAGGATGTAAGGAAATACTTTTTCAGTGTAAGAGTAGTTGATAATTGGAATTGGCTAAGCGAGGAGGTAGTTAATGCTATCTCAATCCATAGTTTTAAGGACAGGTATGATAAGTATCACTAAGTATAAAATGGAAGCGATCAGGAGACGGGAAGATACGAGCTTTGGGCTCTTTCCCGTAAACACAATTAGGTAATCACAATTAGGTAATCACATATATTCTGTCATACAACTTCTTATCCTTATGCTCTACTAGGGTACAAAACACCCCTATAATGTCCACTTGACCGGCAGGAGAGAACAATTTCCTGTCTGCTTTTTTCAAAACTTCAAGTCCCAAAATGGCTCTTACTCTCTGATAGGTGCTATAATTTATAATGGTTACATCAGCATCCTTATCCACCTTAAAGTCCACTGCCTGGCCCCCCCAACCTTAGTGCAACTCTTAGCAGGTCTGACTCTGACACCACATCCACAGCCAATTCTCCTAAAAGTACTTACGCACACTCTAGCTCTTCTCCTTCAGAAATGGAACTGATTGATAAATCTTATCCACTGCATCCACCTTACTGTCAGTTCCTTTACACGTTACTACAAAATGATTTTGCCTATGGCAATTATTACATGTCTTCCCATATGCCAGGCATTTACGAGTAAATGGGGCCACCCGCAAAATTTACACTTATTTTCTATGGTCCTACTTGCTTCCTTCATACATCTTAAGAATTTCACCTCATCAGTGCTCTTACTTTGTTCTTTCTCTTGTTTCCTGCCCTCATTATACATTCAAGTATGCTCGACAATGTCATCTAAAGTCAAGACCCCATCTTTTGAATAATACAATAGCTTTATTTCTCTGCTAGATTCTCATTTAGGATTCCAGCAACAAACTGATCACAAAGGTTTTTCTGTGTACTAGTAAAATCACAATACCTAGATGCTGAATACAAAGCACGAAGGTAGACTTCAGTATCTTCATGTGGTTGCTGCATGCGCCGATGAAACAATCGATGAATCCTTAACACATTCTTACGTGGTGAAAAATAATTCTTAAATTTCTCTATTACCGTTTTGCAGTCTTTGGCATCCTCTGTTGACAAAATTAAATGTTTTCATAACCCCCTCCGACTCCGGACCCATACACTATTTAAGGCTAGCCACCTGAAATTCTCCAAGTTTACTATTCAATTCCATCAACAGTCGAAAGGTTTCATATTGGGTTATAAACCTATCCCAATTAGGGTCAACAAAATTTAATTGCTGGGGAGGCTTATACTGTGACATGATGAGAAAAAAATATAGTCCTAGCCTACTTATACAATACACAATTATCAATAGCCTAGGCCTAATCACAAGCCCTAGTCTCTCCACTTGGCCCTAAGCCTAACCTAGCTTAAGCTTTACCTCATGGAACCAGCCCCGGGAAATTCCTTCAGTCCTCACTTGGGGCACCATATGCAGGACGGTAATAACACACCCTACAAATCGGAAGTCTATTCCCTAAGCTAGGTTATAAAAGTATCTCTTAAACAGCACTTTCGCCTGAGAACCGGCAACTCTAACACATCTGATGGTATTATAATTCAATGCTATTGAGGACAAATAACATGCACATAGCGTAGCTGCACCAGTGTATGAGTGTGTATGAATATTGTAAAGTGAAGGCACAAGCTATTCACACTTGGATCCAATATATCCAGTAGCTCAATGATTTGGCACGTTCGTAGTCACCGCTGCCACATGCAGCCAACCTACAACAACAACGACAACAGCCCCCATTGGGAATCTCCTATGGTATCGTACTCAATCGAAAAGTATCGTACCTAACATACAGTATACTATTACATATCTACACGCCTGTTTATGAGAACATAAACCTAAATGTGAATGCTGCATTACAGTGAAGAAGAATATTCTTTGCTGAGGGAAGGATTGGTCAAAAAAGAGGGATATTGTAGGTCAGCGAGGATTACAGGAGCATCATCATGTTTTATTTTTTGGGAGTCTAATAGATTTTGTTATGGAAATGCAAATCGGTGTAATTTTTCATATGTTCCAGAAGCTCATTTGGTACTGCCAGGTATAGTTAAAATCAGTATCAGTCAAGATTTTGAAAACATTGGGATATATGTGTACTTTATGATTACTGAAACTAATGCAAATTACAATTTTAGAAAACGACATTCATGAAGAATTATTATTTCTAAAAAGGGGTATGTAGCACAAAAATGTGTGGGTATTTTTTTCTCAATTTGCAGCTCACACACATCTGCCGTTTCTCGAATATGGCTCTTATATTATGCATGTTTAATCATCTGTGTTATATAACACTTTTTACAATATAGAAAAGAAAATATTGTGTATATCATTCATAATTTTTTTTTAACACAAGAGTTGAAATACCGTCTTGATCCAACAAGTTGAAAGTACACATGAAACTGCTACACAAAGCAAAATCTAGAAACTATATTTAATACTTTGCATCTCTTAGTCTTGCTTAATAGGACTCCATGTAATTAATAAATATTGCTAAAGTTTACAGAAATAGTGAATTAAAACCTCAGGAGCTTGACAAGAATGCAAGAGACTGAATGAGTTGTCAGTCCACCTTGACAAGTCCCTGAGCAATATAAAGCCTTGGTGATAAAGCCAATGTAAACCAGGGAAATCTGGAACATGATTTTTAAAGTTCATATATGCAATGGCTTGAGCTTTACTAAAGTCAATGTCTATAAGGTTTTCTGTGAACGAATACTTATGACCATATTGAGGGTTGGAAGGAAGTCTATTTTTTGTTATCAAATCGTTTCTTCCTTTGGTTGTAGCTTTTGCAAACTGATGGAAGATGGCAGTATTTATGAAAAACTAGTGAACATCATTTAAGATGCTTTCATTAAAAAAACAAAGTGTCCTTTTAAGCATTGCCATTCAGTACCTTTAGTTTTAGGGTTTATAAAAGATTTTGAATACAGTACAAGGAAAGGCTTTCAATGATTGGTGAGAACTAGCTCAGTAAGTATAGCAAGTATGTTAACCAAACTAGTAGAAGTATGGCTTATGTGCATTTAGAACTGTACTGGTCATTTTGATTGATAAACAGGTACATTTTCTTATACCTGTCTATTTAATGGATATTCCCTGTATCTTAGTATTACTATTGTTATTAGTAGTATCTTCTCAATCCCCCTTGATTTGGCCCCTTTGTTGGCTTAGCAAAAGGATCATCGGGCTTAGAAGATCCTGATCTTGGTGTCTGATATCCACCTCCACGAGATCCATCTCTGGAATAATAATCATCAGCTCTGGATCTTTCTGGTGTAGCATAGTAATGATCAGGTGATTTGGATTCGGTGAATGAATCATTTGTCCTTCTACTGGATGACTTTGTGTATGGATCCTGGTAGTTGATCTCCATTGACTTTGCAGTTTGTGTAGAGGAGACATTCTGCATAGGATAAGAGTATTTATGTGGCTTTGTGTATGGATCACGGTAGTCGACCTCCACTGATTTGGCATAAGGGTCTCTGATTGGAATGGTAGGAGCAGTTTGCTTAGAGGAGACATTCTGAAGGGGGTAAGAGTCTTTTTGAGGTTGTCTGTGCTCATTTTCAGTGTATGCCATATTGGTTTGACCTTCTAGGAAGCTGTTTATAGGAACATTTTCTTCTGGTACCTGAAAAATTGCAAATTAAAGGTTGTGGTTTATTTTTATACATTTTTTTTTCATTTGTTTTGTTAACTTGATGTACTGAATTCTTATTGGCTAGTAATGTAAACACTGTATATAGTTATAAGCATAGAAATTTTTACCCCTTATAAATACCTTCGTAAATGGGAATTATGTTGGATCTCTAAATATAGTGACGTTATATGTTTACATTTTCCATTGTTGGGAGACGAAAAACATACTCTTTGTGACCATTGAACAAATACACAAAGGACATCAATTTGTTTGCTTAACAAGAAAATTCCCAACCTGCGAGTATCCTTTGTTGTTTTTCTTCATTTGTCTTGATTTAACGAAAGTAAAGGTAAGACCAATGATGAGAGCTATTACAATGAGTCCTCCAATAGTACTGAAAACTGCCACAAATATCACTTTGTTGTTGTTGTTGGTTAGATCATCAATGGCGGTGTCCACTGAATCTTTCGCATCATTAATTTCCTGTGTACAAAAATATTAGGTACAGTATATTATTACCCATTTAGAACTCTGATCTTTTGATCTCTCCATATAGATTTCTTTTACTGATATCTTTTATTTTTTTTAATTATCTTGGTCTTTTTATGTAGCATATTTTTTTCAAATTTTAATATTTGTATTTCATTCTGATTTTCAGCTAAATGTGAGCCATTGCTCAATACTTACATTATTAAATTTCTTCAGTTCACTCTCTGCAGCAGTTTTATCAACAACGTTTGTCATGAAATCTAAATCATTAGTTTTTTCATCAACCTGCTTTGCTAATTCAGTGTCAGAAATACTTAGAGTATTGAGGTTTGATTCTTCCCATTTATCTATGTCTTCTGTTAATATTGCAAGTTGCACTTGGATGTCTAAAAGAGGTTTTATGAAGTCTGCACATCTTTGATCGCTTTCATCACAGATTGACTGCAAGTCCATTTCACGTTCACTTTTGTGGAGTTGCCGGAATGAATGGCTGATGAAAATTGCTGCCGAATGGATTGTATCTGTAGTGGTGGTCTCCACTGGAGCAGGAGTTACATCATTTAAGGTATCTAAGAAGCTTGCAATTGATTTGCTGATATTGGTGAGTGTTTCATCAGTGTGTTCAAGAAGTTCACCCCCTGAGAGGAGGAGAAATACAATAAGAAAGTACATACAATATAGAAAAAGTAGCTACAAACTTGTAACTTACTGGCAGCAATCCTTTATGGATAGACAAAAGAGTGAACATATTATTCACATCACAGCTGTGTATCAGAGAAATCCTCAGAGATAAAAAGCCCTAAACTGCTTAGTCTATGTTGAATTAGTGATTGTGAAGTTTTATTATACAAAAACTTGGATCTGTTTATTATGGTTATCCACTGTGGATTTGTGGAGACAATAGTTTTTGTTTATGATTTTGTATAATTTGGATCTGGTAACACAGAGGGGTTTGGCAACACTGTGAACGGGATGTTGTTTACAGTTTTCAGCGGACATTCGGGGGCGAAGAGCAATGCTTGTGGAGTTGTTGAGTTGGTGGAGTTGTGTGATGGATTTGCTTTATTGGTTGAGTTGTGAGACGGAATTGCTTTAGTTTTGAGTTGTGAGATGGAATTGCTTTATTTTTGAGTTGTGGAGGCTTAGCAAAAGCTTCCAGTGTAGGTGCTGATTTCTTTTTGTATGTGGCGGTTTGGAGAAAGCGGGCAAGAATTCGGGGTTTGAACAGTGGAGTTAGGTTGAAGTGATATACATTATTCTTTTCTATCTCGACCACAAGCTATCTAGGCTGTCTAATAATCACTATGGCTGGAAAAGGCAAATTGTGTGGTGAAATGATGAAATAATTTGATGGCCAAGGTGATGTGGTTGCCTGGCTAAAAAAGGTCGAGTTGGTGGCGAGATTAGTGGAAATTAAGGATTTACAAAGTTTTATACCTTTGTACCTGAAAGGAGATGCGTTGGCTCTGTATCTCAAAATGAGTGATGATAATCAACTAGATTCCAAGAGGATCGAGAGCAGATTGAAGTTGGCCTTCTCATAAGGGACATTTGAGGCCTAGGGAAGGCTTAGGAAGACACACTGGACAGGTGAGCAAGTGGATGTATTTGCAAATGAGATCAGGCAATCAGCAGGACTGGCAGGATAGAAGGGAGAGGGTCTGGAGCAGGCTGTAAAGCTGGCATTTGTGACTGGTTTTTCAGATCGGATCTCCTTGGAACTTCAGCAGACAAAGGATGTTGAAATAGTAGATATGACTGAGCTAATTGCAAGAGCTAGAGTGCTAACATCAGGTGATGGGAATCCAGAAGTTGCAGCTGTTGCAGCCTGAGGACTGTCATTGATGGTACGGCAGCAAAGGTCCTAGTTGCCGGGGGTCTCGCCATCACAAGGCCAGCAAGGAGGCAGGAAAGGAGAAAATAAGATGTTCAAGGGTCACTGCTACAGGTGCGGTGGGCCTCATATGGCAAGAGAGTGCAAGGAGCCACGACCAAGCGTGTGCTTCAAGTGTGGGAAGGAGGGTCATATTGTAAGCTGCTGTGAGTAGGGAAATTGGCAAGGGGGAGCTGCTGCATCGGAAGCTACCCCCTCAGACAACTAAAGGCGTTTCCACTTTCATTGCCAGTGATCAGTGTTAGCATGGGAGGAAGGTTGGTGAGGGCACTTGTCGATTCAAGTTGTTCCATCACAGTGTGTGCTTCTCAATTGGTGGGGAAATGCACAGCGAAGGTAGAAGGGTTAGTAAATGTGGATGGAAGACAGATTTAATGTGAGGGAAGTAAAGAGACAGAGTTGACAGTGCAAGGAATACACCTGAGAAGTACAGCAATTGTGATTATTAAGGTGATAACAGGCACAGATGTAGTAATAGGAATGGATGTGATTAAAAGACTGGGTGTTGTGACAATTCGTGATGGATTTGCAGTTTTTGGAAATGTGCTGGCACCAGTGAACATTTTGCAAGTAGCGAGAGGCAGGATAAGGTGTGCAGTGACAGTTGTGAATGCAGGGTTGGAAAGGGTGGCAGGAAAAGTGAAAGCCAAGGAATATGTGAAGTTGATAGGAAAGCTAGCCACAGAACGGAAGGCCAGTCTGTGCAAGATCGTGGACAAGGATTTCATTGCAGAGTTTGACGGTACTAAGTGGGTGGTGGAGTGGTATTTGAAAGAGGGGCTACCGGTGTTAAAGAACAAGGTGGGCTGCTTTGAGATTGCAATGAGAGAGCCTGTTAAGAAAGAATTTGACCGAGAGGTGGATCGATGAAGGTATACTGGTGCCATGGGGGACGGAAGTAGAATGTGGAGTACTATCATTAATGGTGGTGGTTCAGCCAAACAAGAACAAAGTTCGGCCGGAATTGGACTACCGCGAACTTAACCAGTACGTTATGTCTCACACTGGAGATGATGCTACTGGTGTTTTCAGTGAGACGCTGAGGGAGTGGAGGCAGATGATTGGGACCTCTGCTATAGTTGATCTGAAGTCAGCTTACCTTCAAGTCAACGTTGCAGAGAAGCTGTGGAGTACCAGCTTGTGAATTGTAGAGGAAGGACATACTGCCTAACAAAGCTGGGCTTCGGACTAAGTTCAGCACCAAGAATCATGACCAAGATCATCAAGAAAGTATTAAGCAGGAGGAAAGGGATGGGAGTGGCCACAAACTCGCATATAGATGACATACTGATACATGAGACCAAGGTTAGTGTATTAGAAGTTGTGGAGCAGCTTCGTCTGTATGGGCTGGCTACGAAACCATCAGATCCTCTAGAAGGGGGAACTGCTTTCGGTCTGAGATTGGAAAGAGGGAAGAATGGTAAGCTCGTTAGGGGTAATGAGATTCCGGAAGTGCAGCAAGACTTAAGTAGGAGAGAGCTGTTTTCTGTATGTGGAAAATTGTTGGGCCATTGTCCTGTGGCAGGTTGGTTACAGGTAGCTTATAGTTACATAAAAAGGAGAGCACATGGCATCATATGGGAAGACAAGGTTGGGCAGCAAACGATGGAGATGCTGCAAGAGATTATAAGGAGAGTGAGACAAGAGTAACCAGTGAGAGGGAAATGGTATGCCCCGAATTCAGGTAAGGGTACCGTGTGGTGTGATGCGAGCAGTATTGCCACAGGAGTAATCTTAGAGATTGACAATGAGAACGTGGAGGATGGTGCATGGTTGAGGAAGAAAGAGGACTACAACCATATCAACAAGGCAGAGTTGGATGCTGTAATGAAAAGAGTCAATCTAGCTGTGAAGCGGGGACTTAGAGATGTTGAAATGGAGACGGACTCAGCAGCAGTATCTAGTTGGTTGAAGTCGACTGTAACAGCAGAGCACAGGATTCGGACAAAGAGAGCCTCAGAAATGATAGGTAAGTGTCGCTTGGGAACCTTGCAAGAGCTGACAGAGGAGTTTGGGATGGAGTAGCACCAATGTTTTGTGCCTTCAGAGAAGAACAAGGCAGATGTGTTAACTAGGGTGAGGAAGGCCTGGTTAGGAGTTCTGGATGAGATGTCAGAAGATGTCAGAGTGTGTTGTGCAGGAGTGCCGAGTGTGGAGGACTTACATCAAATGCATCTCATGGGAGTCGATAGGACTCTGTTTGTAGTAAGGAAGGTTGATCCAGGAGTCACAAGAGAGAAGATCTGGCAAGTATTTAGGCGCTGCGACAAGTGCCAGTTGATCGATCCTCCACCAGTTGCGCATGAGGCTGAGGAGCTTAGGGTGGAAGACAGCTGGAAGAGATTGGTGGTTGATGTAGCACACTACAGGCAAGGTTTGTATTTGTCTATAGTTCATTGCGGACCAGGCAGAGTGGCCATTTGGAGAGAGCTAAAAGCAGAAAATGGAGAGGAAATTGCAGGATTGTTGAATGGGTTGTTTTTAGAAAGGGGACCTGTTGATGAAGTATTGGTAGACAAGAGTACAGCCTTTAGATCAGAGGCTTTGAAGGAGATGCTTGACAAATGGAATATCAACCACTATTATAGAACTGCGTATTAGCTTAGTGGGAATGGAATTGTGGAGCGACATCATCAAACAATCAAGGCCATGGCAAAGAGGGCTCAGGTGTCGCCGTTGGAAGCAGTCTTCTGCTATAATATGTCCCCTAGGTTGGGTCAGGATGAAGGAAGTGTGCCACAGAAAGCTGTCTTCAAGTATGAGTGGCGACATCCAAGCAAGGTACCAATGACGGATAAAAGAGACGAAGGGGCAGGATCCATCAAGATTAGACATGAGGTGTGGGTAAAGCCACCAAACTCAAGATGCACGTCGCAATGGGGGAGAGGTCCGGTGATCGATGTGAAGTCCCGAAATAATGTCTCAGAAGATGGGATGCCTCAGCATGTTCTGGATATTAGGAGAGTGGTGGACTCATCTACTGAGGATGAAGGGCCAGTTGAAGTACGGGAGAATGAAGTTCCAAGGCGGCCGAACCGAGAAAGACGACTACCGATGTGGATGAGAGATTATTTGGAGGGATCGTCGAGCGGGAAGGAATGCTGAGAGATGGGTGGCCATCTCTTGGTGGGGGAGTTGGTGGCACTCTTAGTGATTTTAAGGTCAAAGGGGTGTGTGGTTTTGTGGAGACAATAGTTTTCGTTTATGATTTTGTATAATATGGATCTGATAACACCGAGGGGTTTGGCAACACTGTGAACGGGAAGTAGTTTACAATTTTTGGCGGACGTTCGGGGGTAAAGAGCAGTGATTGTGGAGTTGTTGAGTTGTGTGATGGATTTGTTTTACTGGTTGAGTTGTGAGACGGAATTGCTTTATTTCTGAGTTGTGGAGGCTTAGCGAAAGCTCCTAGTGTATGTGTTGATTTCTTTTTGTATGTGGTGGTTTGGAGAAAGGGGGCAAGAAATAGGGGTTTTGAACAGTTGTGAGTGGGCTTTTAACTTCCAACACGTGCAGGTGGAGTTAAGTTGAGGTAAGTGATATACATTATTCTTTTCTATCTTGACCACATCAACTACAGTAATATTCAAAGAAAACTATGGCCACGGATTATTTTAAAATAGGGTAATATTTCGCATATATCGTTCTTAAATGTGTTGCTTTTCCTAAAGAATTTCATTCTCTTATGAACCCATAATGAAAGATATAATGCTGAAACGCATACCATGAGATACTCTGTTAAATTTGGAAGTTTATGAAATAAGGAAAATCGTTAGAACCACTTATAAATTAGGTAGACTTAGATATAATAATATTTGTTTGTGTGCTAAAATGATGCCTCTATCCCAATCACAGCCACAGATGCGATAATCCTTTCTTAGTTAGCTGTGTAAGTAAAATAATGAGTTCAAGTAAAGTACATTGGTTATAATTACTGATTGTCCCATATGAACTGGACAGGCTGATATTTTATTTTTTAGCTGAACTTTAAGCCAATAGTTAGGGGTGTTCGAGAAGAATGGCACTACAAAATGAAGATATTGAAGTATAGTGTAAATTCTAGTACCATACTCCTGTTGTAATTGGATGCACTATTTATAAACAAAGAGCTCTGATAATACTAACAATGTTCTTTCTGCTCTTGCACATTCTGTTTGTCTAGAGTTAGATTTGTATGTTTAACCCTTTTTTAGAGCATTAGCATATTATATCACCGCTGTATGAACACCTTGGTACTGCAGGGCTGAAAATAAACTTGGCCGGACAATTCGCCGTAGGACAATTTTCTGTAACACAAATATTCCGCCTCACATTTATAGGTCAGGTTAGCTTAGGTTAGGTTAGGTCAGTACAGCGATTTGTCTTGAGGCAAATTGTCCTTATGGCGAATGGCCCTAGAACAAAAAATAAATACTTGCCTTAGGTTAGTTCTTATTACTAAGGAGTCATAGTGCAGCTATCCCCATACCACATATGGGAATGAACAGAGATATAATGTTAGTACCTGCTGATAATGTAAAGGATATAAAGGAGAAGAGTGGATTGTTTTAGAATAATTTGTTGAAAATTGAGAGTGTGCATTTGTTATTAATGAAATATTTCAGAAGTAAGGGAATGTTATAGAGAATAAATAGACATGTCAGTATATAAGAATTTGTAATACTATACCATAGTTAGAGGTTAATCAGTAGTCTAACATGAAAGATGCATAGGGATCAAGATCCCTTTGGCCTGAAGGTAAGCTAAGCACTGATACATTATATTCTGGTAAAGTGATAGGTAGAGGTTGTGTAGTAGTCTAACGTATCCGATGCAAGAGGCTGAAGGTTTGTTTAGAGTGAAGATAAGCCATGCAATGAAATATTGTTGGGTGTATGTGATAGCTGCATATGGTGGAGGGGAAGCAGATGTGTGTCACAGAGTGAATGAAGGATGTAAAGTGTTGGATGCGTTGAAAGGAGTGGTGAAGCATAAAGGGTTGAAAATGAATGTTAAGAAAGTTTTGTATGAGAAAGTGGTTGTGCCAACTGTGATGTATGGATCAGAGTTATGGGGTATGAAAGGAAGTGAGAGACGGAAACTTAATGTGTTTAAGATGAAATGCCTGAGGAGTATGATTGGTGTATCTCGGTTGGATAGGGTTAAGAATTAAGTGGTGAGAGCAAGAATGGGTGTGAGGAGAGAAACTGCAGGCAGAGTAGATATTAATGTTCTGAGATGGTTTGGCCATGTGGAAAGGATGTGTGATGAAAGACTGCTGAAAAAGGTGATGAATGCAAGAGTTGATGGGAGAAATGCTAGAGGGAGGCCTAGGTTTGGATGGATGGATGGAATAAGAAGAGCCCTGAATGATAGGAGGATGGATGTGAGGGAAGCAAGCGGGCGTGCTAGGAACAGGAATGAGTGGCGAGCGATTGTGATGCAGCTCTGATGGGTATCTGCTGTTTCCACGGGCCTGCATCTTACAGAGGTAGCCCTGCGGTAGGGGAAGTAGGGGAGTTGGCAGTTGGGAAGCGACACAGGTTGTGGAAGAGCCGGGAGGATGGGCTGTGGCACTCCAGCAGTGCCATCTGAACGGTCGCTAGCTCCCTCGTCATTGCCCATAGAGCAAAGTAATCCCCTTATTGTTTTCTTTTTTTGATGTCGGCTACCCCCCAATTAAAGGGGGAAACAGCCAAGGTAGACAGAATAGATAGTAATTACCAAATTGTGCTTAAGGGAAAGAGTCCTGTTTTCGAAACTGTTCTTCTCCTGGTCGGGTCCAATTTTGTACTCGGTGATACTTATCATATTTGTCCATAAAACTATGAATTGAGTTAGTATTAACAACCTCCTCGCTTATCAAATTCCAATCGTCAACTATTCTTACACTAAATAAGTACTTCCTTAAATCCTGCAAGGATTTCTTACAAAGCTTCAAACTATGACCTCTAGTTGTAGAGCCAGCCATATCGAAATACCAATCCCTATCCACTCTGTCAAAACCCTGAAGTAATTTAAAAACTATCACCATATCCCCCCTCATTCTTCTAGCTTCGAGTGATGGTAAGTCTAAGCTCCTAAGCCTGTCCTCATAACTGAGATTGCGTGTTTCTGGCACCAACTTCTTGGCATGTCTTTGAACTTTTTCCAACTTATTTATGTGCTTTTTCAAGAGTGGCTTCCAAAATGGGGCTGCATATTCAAGCTTCGGCCTCACATAGATCACATAAATATTTCTGAACATTCCCTTGTCCATGTGTTTAAAGGCTACCCTTATATTTGCTAAGAAAGCATATGCTGCCCTTACTATGCCAGTTATATGCATTTCTAAAGATATTTCTGTCAATATGTTTACTCCTAGACCTCTCATTCTCCATCTCTTGAAATTTTTCTTCTGCTATTGAGTATCCAAGATTGAGCTTTCTCACACTGGTACTCATTCTCATTAACTTACATTTTGAAGTACTGACTTGCATTAGCCACTTTTCTGACCACTCTTGCAGACTATTTAGGTCTTCCTAAAATTATCTACTATTGCAGCACACAGTGGTAACTTTTTTCAATTGGAGGTTCATCCTCAATTTTTGCAATGTCCAACACGTTATTTGTTAATACTAGATCAAGCAGTGATGGCTCATCCCAAACTTTATCCCTCATTGTTTCCAGTACATATTGGTGTAGGAAGTTCACTTGACACAAAATCTAGGAATCTTGGCCCAAATAAGTCCTCCCCACTTTGTGGGCCAAAATATACCTAATCTATCTCTCTATGATTAAAATCTCCTATAATCGAAATCCTACACTATCTCTCCCATGCAATGTTAACAACTGAGTTTATGACTTCAATAGTACCTATATGACTTTTCTCATAGACCTCTGGTGTATGTTGATCGCTTAGTGGGTTATATACAACAGTCATTATAATGCACTCTGACCCAGTATTTATGTGAGCAACAAGAAATTCCTGAACTCACTTTCTATAGCAAAGTTTTTTCTTCAACTTGTAATATTTCACTTATGAGCAGTGCTATCCCTCCACCAGTCCTCTCAGATCTTTCAACCCTTGGCATTCTGAAGCCCTTATAAAAAATAAAAAATGCGACACTGTATTTGTCCTCACTTAACTTTGTCTCTGAAACCGCTACTATATCTGCCTTACTGTTGTGAATCCTATCCTTTAATCCTATTGCTTTAATAGCTACCCCATCAGCATTTGTAAACAGCAATCTTAATGAATCTTCATCCCCTGATTTTCTAGTATTATTCTCTTTATCTCCTCTTTGGCTAGGAGATTTCTGAAACAAAAAATTTTCTTTTATTCTTCATTTCTTCCCTCATTTAACCTTCCAGCTTCTTGCAACAACCCTTTGATCCTTTTCATTTCTTCCTGTGTCCTGTATGATCTAATGAACCTGTTTTGAAATCTTGTTTTTGTGTTTGTTTGTTTTTTTCTCATCAGTACTTCTCGACATGTGTCCCCTCTCTCAAAGCTTACTTTCATTATTCTTGCGTTTCTCTCCCTAGAATATTTACCAATTCGATCAATGCTCACAATATATTCTGGACCACATGCTACTCCAAGTTTCCATATCAGGTCTAAAACCCTAGCTGTATTATGTTCAAATCTTCTCTGCCAGGTCAACTCCTGGGATCCACTTATGCCTGAGATTATCACTGACTTCCATTTATCAACAGCCTGTTTGATCAGTGGATTAGCCTTTTCAATCACAACATCTTTAAATTTTTCTACTACTGTTTCTTTGAAGTCAACTGTATTTTACAGCGTCACCTCCCTCACTGACTCTTTTTTCTGCCACCAATACCAAGGAATATCAATATAAAGCAACTTAAAGTAACATGGAAGAGTTCAAGATAGAAAGGAATGAATGTTATATACAAATAATTTTAACCGAATATACATATTGCAAGGCTGGAGAAAATATTTTGTGTATAGGGATTCCTGCTACTGGGAGAATGAATAATAAACTTAGTGATTGCAAAGATAATACTCTGTTGTGTATTGGCATGACTCGGGAAGGAAGAAAAGCAGTGAATGCGTAACATCTTGTTAACTAGTTTATACTGTGAATAACTAAAGAAAAGAAAATTCAGAATGGAATATGGATAAAGGATTAAGAGAATATGAAAGGAATATATATTTGCTATGTGCAAATATTGTACACTTTATATGTATGATGATGGCGAAAGAACAAGTGAAAATAATAGTATTGGATGACAAATAATGAAACAAAAGAATGAGTTGGTTTAGAGGCTTTTAGACAAAAATTTTAAAGGGAGTACATAGTGTGAAATTGCAATAAGCTGTACTTTAAAAGAAAAAATGTATATCACAAGATGCTAAATAAATGTACCTTCCTAAGAAATGAAATTATGTAAATGCAAAGAATGAAAGGAGAATTAGTGTCTAGAGAGTAAGAAAAAATTTGAACACAAGTGAAAATGTGAATAAAAAATAACGGCCTTTAGATGCTTTCAACATTAACAGTGCACACTCTACCAAAGGGGAGATTCTAACCCGGTAAGCCAGTTCTTATTCCAATAGAGAATGAGAGAAATATTTAAAAGTGTGATACAGGTACGGAATTCTAAGGGCAAATGACCTGATTGTAATTACATTAATTATTCATGGGAGGAGCCTCATTTCGTTACTCCCAGTCTCTTGCTTGGTTACTTAAATCCTGGGCACTGATACAGTATATCTTTGCGTAAAATTGTAGATGCATTTAGCATTGACAACTTCCTTTCTTTGAATTCCAGCTATCAATTAATACTCTTAAAAGAACTTTATTACATCCTGCATTGAGGTTCTTACAAAGCTTTAGACATTGATCACTTGTCCTAGAGCTCCAGTTTCCAAAGTATTGCTATGTGTGGCCCCATGAAAAGTGGAAACATTTAAAATCCCTTACCATATCCCTCCTTCTCCTTGCTTCAAGTGGGGGTAAATCTGGCTCTGTACACCTCCATTCTACTTTGTTGTTGTTTGTATTATGTATTTATGTTATAATTAGGGCCCATTATAATCTGGGCACAAAAGACATGTTGGAGTTGGGAACTGAGGCTAGGTGCTCTTGCTAACTTCTTGTGACGGGATGAAACCTGTGTTTGTCAGGCCTGTCATTTTGCGATTTACATCTACTACTGAGCTACAGAAGCTCCTATATAGTATTTCTCATATATGTACAAAAGTTACAGAGTATCTTTTTAAGTTTTTTCCAAATGTTATAATATATCTTTTAAACTGGACATTCTAATGGATATTCAAGCTTAGTTTTCACCAAATCACTTAAATACTTCTTATCACTTCTCTCTCCATAAGTCTGGAAGCTAGTCTTGTTTGCTAATAAAGTACGAGGGGGTGCTGAAAAGTTCCTGGCTTTAAGGGCATCGCAATTTCCTAATTGTTTTTACGGGAAAGAGTCATATTTTCGTAACACCTAGTCTCCTGATCGGTTCCATTTTTGTACTCAGTGATACATATCGTACTTGTCCTTAAAACTATGGATTGAGTTATCATTAACTAACTCCTCTCTTAGTGAATTCCAATCATAAATTTCTCTTATGCTAAAAAAAAGTACTTCCTCATGTATGGTCATCTTCTCTGAGGAACTATGGGGAATCCTTTGTCGTCGCCCTTGATATCTCTAAGGCTTTTGACAGAGTCTGGCACAAGGCTCTGTTGGCCAAACTCCCTGCCTATGGCTTTACCCCTTCTTTCTGTTCTCTGATTTCCAGATTTCTTACTGACCGTTCTATATCTGTAGTTGCTGATGGCGCGACATCTAGCCCTTTCTCTGTTTCCAGTGGTGTTCCACAGGGCTCTGTTCTTTCACCTACTCTCTTCCTTCTCTTCATCAATGATCTTCTACAATCCCCATCTTCCTCTCTTGTTCATGCCTTTGCCGATGATTCTACCCTTCACTTTTCCTCTGCCTTTTCCTCACAGCCTTCATCTGTTACTCGTAATCAATCTCGTATCACTCTTTCTTCTACTCTTAACTCCGATTTGCAGAGAGTATCTGAATGGGGCACTCAAAATTTAGTTAAATTCAATGCCTCCAAGACACAGTTTCTGGCTATCTCTTTATCTTCTTCTCCTCCTGATAACCCTATTGTCTTCGAAACTAATGAAATTTACCCTCTTAACTCTATCAATATATTAGGAATCCATATAGCCTCTAACATGTCTTGGAGGAATCACATAATCCAAATTTCCAAATCTTCATCCAAAAAATTGGGGGTTTTGTTTCGTTTTCGTTATTTCTTTTCCTCATTGCAGTTACTTAAAATTTACAAAGGTCTTATCTGCCCCTGCTTAGAATACTGCTCACACATCTGGGGTGCTTCTTCCTTTACTTATCTTCTTGATAGGGTTGAATCTGAGGCAGTCAGACTCATTAATGATCCTTCTCTTACTTCTAACCTGGGATTCTCTCTCTCTTCGCCGTAAGGCATCTTTCCTTTCGCTATTCTATCACTACTACTTCCATCGCTGCTCTGATGAGTTGGCGAGTTGCATCCCTCCTCCACTGCCGAGGCTGTGTAACACTCGCCAAGCGGCCTCATCTCACAGGTACTGTGTGGAGATTTGTAGCTCGCGGATTGGTCGGTTCAGCGACTGCTTCTTCCCTTCTACCTCCAGACTCTGGAACTCTCTTCCTCCTTCTGTCTTTCCTAATTCTTATGACCTTTCATCCTTCAAAAAGCAGATCTATCGTCATCTCAGAGCCTAGTCCTCCATATCTCTGGGTCCTCTTTACTTTGACTGTTTTTTTCTGTCTGTCGTTTTCCTTTGTGTGACATTACCTCATCTCTGCCTTGCCCTCAACCTTTTTCTTTTCCTTCGTCTTGGTATTTTCTCGTGCCCGGGCCTTTTTTGATGAGGGCAGTTTCTGCCTGTCCCGGTGTCACACTCTTAAAAAAAAAAAAGTTTTCTTATGAAGCTTCAAACTATGATCTCTAGTTCTAGAGCCAGCCATATCAAAATATTGATCCCTATCCACTCTGTCAAAACCATGAAGGAATCTAAATACTGTTACCGTATCCCCCTCATTATTCTAGCTTCGAGTGATGGTAAGTCGAATTCCCTCAGCCTCTCCCCGTAACAGAATTTACGTATTTCTGGCACCAATATCATGGCATGTCATTGAACTTTTTCCAGATTAATCACGTGCTTTTTCAAATGAAGAGGACAAAAAAGTACTGCAAAAGCAAGCCTTGGCCTCACATAGGTCAAAATATTTCTGAACATTTCCTTGTCCATGTATATGAGGGCTACCCTTACATTTGCTAAGGAAGCAAATGTAAGAGGAGAAGAATGACAGTATGTTTATTCTCCGTCTCTTGAAGTTCTGCTCCTGCTATTGAATATCCAAGCTTGGGCCTTCTCTTACTTATCGCCATTCTCATTATTAAATTAACCACTTTTCTGACAATTCATGCAGACTATGTAGGTCTTCCTGAAGTTTTCTACCATTGTTCTTGTCTCTTACTCTCCTGACAATCTTTGCATTATCTGCAAACATATTCAAGAATGAACTTACAGACTCTGTTAGGTCATTTATGTATACAAGGAATAAAAGTGGCCCTAAAACTAAACCATGTAGAACCACACTAATAACCATTTTCCATTCAGAAACTGACTGTCTTGCTCTAACCCTCTGTTCCCTTCCTTCTAAGTAAGTTTTTTTTTCTATTCCAAGACATTTCCACCTATTCTCACCATTACTTGCAGCCTCTTAATGAGTCTCCCGTGTGAGACTGTATCAAATGCCTTCTGGAACTCTAGGAATATGCAATCCACCCAGTCCTCTATTCCTGTAAGATCAGGCTTACCTCATCATAGTATTCTAATATGTTTGTTACTCTTGATCTGCCTTCTCTGAGGCCATGTTGTCTCACTGACAAAAAGTTGAAGGATTCCACGTGAAGAGAGGTGTGTTTTCTTAGTAGTTTCTTCATATATTTGCAAACTATGCTGGTTAAGGAAATAGACCTTCTGTTTAGAGCTGTATCCCTCCTTCACATTTTGATGTTACCAGCATCTTGGAATCTCCCCAGATTCCAGAGACTTTTCAAATATGATGCATAGTGCCGCCGACATTGGTTTAGCGCCTTTCATATGTACATGAGGTGATATATCATCAGGATCTGTAGCTTCATGGGCATCTAACTCTATCAATGCTTTGCATACCTCTGCGGCTGAAAAGATGATATTCTTTAATACTAGCCCATGAGTTCCTATCTCTGCAATCTAGGGGGGGGGTATTTTCTGCTGTAAATATGGACTAAAACTCCTTATTCAATTCTTCACAGATCTCTTCATCTGTCTCAGCAATGCTTTCATAAACTGTCTTTAATTTTAAAACCTGTTCTTTGAGCATCAGTTTTCTCTGATAAAGATGAGAAAATTTTTTTGGATTTTCATTAGCCTTCCTGGTGATATTCCTCTTATAATCTCTCTCTGCCTCTTTTCTTTTACTTAAGTAATCATTTCTTGCTCTTTTATAAGAGCAAGAAATGAACTGCTACGTTTACAAGGGAGGTAGGACAACTATTAAAAGATATGCAAAAAAAAAAAAAAGCATGATGGTATACAAGATATCTTTCTTTTTTTTACGGGTTTATCACATGATGGCAGTTTCTAAAGTGGATTTTGGTAAAACTGAAGCACGGATGGTCATGAAGCTCCTTTTCTTGCAAGGCAATGGAATGGTAGAAATCCATAGTGAGATAAAGGAAGTCTTGAAGGATGACTGCCCATCATACTCCACAGTGAGAATCTGGGTATCAAGGTTTTGGACTTGTCATTTCGAGGTTACAGATGAACCCCGGTCAGGACAGCCGACTTCTGCAACCACATAAGACAAAGTTAATGCCGTGCAAGTCATGAGTCTCGAGGACTACCAGATTTTAGCTAAAGTTATAGCTGAGACTCTGGGGATTTCCTGTGAAAGAGTTGGCCACATCATCCACAACATTCTGGACATGAGAAAGCTTTCTGCAAAATGGGTCCCTGAAATACCTGAACGCAAATCAGAGTCACATCAGAGTGACGACATCAAAGGCAATTTTGGACCAGTTTGCAACGGGGAAAGCTGATTTTATAGCTCGTTTAGTCAATGTGGATGAAACTTGGCTTCATCACTCTAATCCCCAGACCAAGTAGCAATCAGTGGAGTGGCGGCACAAAGATTCACCTTATCCAAAGAAGATTTGGACCCAGAAGTCAGCTGGAAAGATTCTGGCTACAGTGTTCTGAGGCAAAAACGAAGTACTCTCCATAAAATAACGGTGAAGGGTCGCACCATCAACGAAAGCTACATCTCTCTTTTGAATGAACTGAGTGAAGCTTTGAAGCAGAAATGCCGAGGATAGCTGAGCCGAGGTATCCTGTTTTTGCAGGACAGTGCACCAGCACACACAACACATGAAACTCTAAGGAAAATATTCGAATATGGTTTCGATTTGGTATACCATCCGCATTAATCTCCAGACTTGGCCCCCTCAAATTATCGCCTCTTTCCACAACTGAAGAAACATCTAAGGGGACCGAAATTTAATGCTTATTCGGAAGTGGTCACTGCTGCAGAGGCCTGGATGAAGGCCCAACCTTCCGAGTTCTTTTTTCAGGGCTTAGAAAAACCGAAGGATCTAAGAGGGAAATATGTTGAATAAAATCATACTTAAGTGATCCTTTCGTATTTTCTTTTACCCAAAGCCAGGAACTTTTCAGAACCCCCTCGTATATGCTGTCTTTGCTCTACCAGTTATATAATGATAACAAACGAAATCTGCCAATATAATGACTTCTAGTTCACTTTTGCTTACATTCTATAAGCTCATCCATTGCTAATGAATACCTTATGGTGGGTCCTCTTACAATTTTGATTATTTTCATTCTCTCTCTCTCTCTCTCTCTCTCTCTCTCTCTCTCTCTCTCTCTCTCTCTCTCTCTCTCTCTCTCTCTCTCTCTCTCTCTCTCTCTCTCTCTCTCTCTCTCTCTCAAATGTACAGAAACTTTGAGGAAAACATGCTATTAATATGATAGGTAAGAGAAAAGTTATTATTCCTGGGAGTTGAATTAGGGCGAGATATTGAAGACATGCACAAACATAGCTTGGAATATTCTTTTAGAAGAGATTTTTTAGAGATGCGTGCAATTAAGGACAGTGTGACGAATACTCTCTCAAAACTTGCTCAGACAAAGTGAAAGATAACATGGTAATATTTATGGATAAACCAACGAGAAGACATTTTTACTGTACGCATTGAGTCTTTCTATTATCTGCCAGTGAGATAAAATGGCTTCAGAGTATGCAGGTGTTCTCATCCTTCAAGAAAGGAATGGCCGGACAGATTGTTTATTCTTTGATTTTATGAAGACATTTAAGGACTAGTTTGGATGCTGCAAAATATGGGAAGGATATGTGATACCACTGTGGAATGATTAAAAACCTTTTAGATGGAATATATAAGAGGGTCAAACAAGACATCAGGTGTGAGACTAGTGGAAAGTTAGCATTGATGTACCCCAAGAATAAGTTTTAGGACTATTCTGACATGTAAATGATCTGTCAGAGGCTGTAAATTCATAATGTAATTGTTTTGTAAATGATGCATAAGCTGTATAGAGAGCAATATATGAAAATGTTTGTAAAGAACTTAGGAAGACTTTAATGGTCTACAGAAGTGGTCAGATAAGTGCTTAATAACGTTCAATACCTCGGTAATAGGAATTTGCACTAGTACAGAATAACTTCAGGAGTCTAGAAATAAGAGAAATCAGGGTCAAAACATTGGCAGATTCGTCTTCAGAAATGGAAAAGTATAGGCAACGTATGCATTCTTACCACTATAATGGTTACCTTCAGACATAAGGAAATTAAAAAATGTCTAGAAGTACTAAACTAACATGACTTACGTGAGGTTGTGTCTTGAATACCCGTATGGAATATGCACTTGAATAAACATGGTAACAAACTGCAGAAAACTATTAACGGGCATATAAAACGTTTGTTACGACCAAAGTTGAACGGGTTAGACTAGAATAACCAGCACTTGAAACCAGACGAAAAAGGGAAAATGGTATTGGTTTTCAAATTTCTCTACAAATTTGATAGATGATTAGGAGTGATACTTTGCAATTAGTGGCTATAAAACTAGAGACCGCAGTTTTGAGCTTCATAAGAAAACTTTTCCTGAAGTAAAAAAAAAATATACATATACTTTTCTTTTAATGTAAGAAGAGTTTATAATTGGTATTCGTTAAGAGAGTTTACGCTGTAAATTCTAAAACAATATATAAATGTTACTGAATAGAAATATGACTAGGAGATAGAGAGTTTCGAGAATGAGACTTACATTAACATAATAAAGTAAATACCTGCACACAAATATCCTCTTAAACTACTTATGATAACATCATAATTTTGTGGATGCCATATGAAACAGTTCTTATTTCGTCTTTGGTATATTATTATCGTTCTTCTTGATTAAGGACACTGACAAAAAAAAATATCAAAAATAAAATTAGAATTGATTACCAAGCACTTAAGAAGTGCTCCCTCATAGATGGTGATTCTATTTCGGGACATTACTTGGTCTCTCAAGTCATGTTAGATCCATGTATATATGTTGAGATCCAGTAAGGATGAGAATAACAATATACATATTAAATAAAAGTATTTAAATGATGAAAATGTAAATTGCACTGCATATAACACTTACTTGGCATTTCTGGCTTTGGTGTAGTTGGTTCGGGTGTTGTCTTTGTAGAAATAGGTGAATATGTGTTTCCTGGATTTTGAGTGCTCCCTGTGCTAGTTGCTGCATTAGTAGTAGATTTTATAGAAGTTTGTGTGTCAGTAGTTTCTGGAGCCTGACTACTCAAAGTGCTGGTTAACATACTACCATCTGAGGTTGTTGACGTGTGTGAAGATGTGTGTCCTGGATCCTGAGTGCTCCTTTCACTTGTTGTTATATCTTCTGTAGAAGTTTTTGAGGATATATCACCTGGATCCTCAGTACTTCCAGTGCTTGTTAGCGAATTCATATCTGGGGATGTTGACTTTTCAGATGTGCTTCCTGGATCCTGAGTGCTACTCTCACTGGTGTCTATAGCTTCTGTAGAAGTTTTTGAAGATATATCACCGGGTTCCTGGGTGCTACTTTCACTGGTTGCTATAGCTTCTGTAGAAGTTTTTGAAGATATATTGCCTGGGTCCTCACTACTCTCAGTACTGGTTAATGAATTATTATCTGGGGTTATTGATGTGTCTGAAGATGTGCTTCCTGGATTATGGGTGCTACTTTCACCGGTTGTTGTAGCTTCTGTAGAAGCTTTTGAGGATATATTACCTGGATCCTCACTACTTTCAGTGCTGGATGATGTATTACTATATGGAGTTATTGACGTGTCTGAAGATGTACTTTCTGTACTCTGGAAGCTACTTTCACTGCTTGTTGTAGCTTCTGAAGGAATTCCTTGAGTTATGTTTTCTGCATCCTGGCTACTTTTAGTCAGTGCAGATCTCCCATCAGCAAAATTATCTTCTTTAGATATAATTCTTAAATCCATATTGTCTTCATGCAGCATTGCAGAGCTTACAACATTTGCAAAGAGGATTAAGAGGCAAAATGCCTCCAAACTTTTGTTTTTTATCCTGCAAATATGGAAAACTTTTAGTCCATGCCCTAATTACAAGTTCACCTAATATTCCCTAAATGTCTGTATACAAGGGCTATTATCCGCCTTATATGGTGGTGGCCTTGTCAAAGCAAAGCCTTGACTTTGCTTAAGGAAAATACAAAGACAGGAGTCTCAGACGCCTCGCTCTGCCCCATTTAGTCTACTTTTGAATCATGCATGGTGGGAGAAAGAAGGGAAAAGCAGTCTAAGAGAGAAAATTAAGTGTGGGAGGCAGAGGCTGCTCCGCTCCTTATTTTGAATGAATCCACCCTATTCCAAAAAGGAAAAAGGATATCGTAGAGTAAGAGACAATGCACTATAGGAGGTAGAGTTCTTCAGCTCCTCACTTGGACTGAATTCACTCAATTACAAAAGGGAAACAAAAAATTGTAGAGTAAAGCAATGAACTATGAGATACAGAGGCCACTTGGCTTCTCACTAGGAATAAACCCACCAAATTCTAATTATTATTCAGAGTACTTTTAAATTCATTAAGTTAAATAGAATAGCTTGTAATTGTGCAATACTAAAGTACATGTAAAATGATATCCACAGAAATATATGATATTAATGCTACCGACTGACTACATAGCATTTTATATATATATATATATATATATATATATATATATATATATATATATATATATATATATATATATATATATATATATATATATATATATATATATATATATATATATATTTGTGAGGAAGGAACATCAGAGATGACTGCAAAATTTACACAAGTCTTGATGGCACACTATGCTTTAGGTATATATATATATATATATATATATATATATATATATATATATATATATATATATATATATATATATATATATATATATATATATATATATATATATATATATATATATATATATATATATATTCTCCATTTGATTGTTGGAGATATTTTTGCAACCACTCATGTCTCTGGTTACTCCCTTCAAGACAATCTTAACTGATTGGCATCAACAAAAGTAATTGATTAAATTTATATGAAAAAAAAAAATAGTCAACAAGGAATTTAAGCAAACTAGTTTACAGAGTTTTGGCCCATGAATCACGCTTTGTTAACACGATCATTCTGAGGTAAAAAAAAAAAAACACGAAAAGAGAGAGAATACGAACATTGTACGATGTTTCAATGCCAGAGAAGTAATATCCACGCTCCCGAGTTTGTGTTAATCTTCGCAGCAAGGTGAACTCACACCCGTACCTCGCCTAAAACTGAAGAGTAACCCTTGTGTTTTTAGATAAAAGATAGAGCTAAGGGAAGGGGGGGGGGTACCCGGCGCACTTTGAGAGGGAATACATTACGTAATGGGGGTGTCGGAAATATCTGGGGAGGGATCGGGGTAGATAACGATGGGGTAGGAATTCTTGAATGATGATAACGTACTCTATCAGTCTTATATGGATTTTGGGATTAATAGGGTATAATTTTTTTTTTCTCTCTCTCTCTATCTATCTATCAATCTATATATATATATATATATATATATATATATATATATATATATATATATATATATATATATATATATATATATATATATATATATATATATATAGAGAGAGAGAGAGAGAGAGAGAGAGAGAGAGAGAGAGAGAGAGAGAGAGAGAGAGAGCTATTAAACCTGACTGTCGTTTTTGCATTTGCAAATCTTTTACTTTCTTTCTTTGATATATCATACCGTAATCTCTTCTTCATATCGTTGGAACTACGGAGTAAATCGGAAACTTCTCGCCGATAATGAGAAAATTATGGTGGGGAATAAAGAAAAATCAATCAAGTATATTTCATATGTGAAAACGGAAGTTTTAAGAAATCAAATATATTTAAAAGAAAATTTTCTGCCACAATACGTCAGATGTTTCTCTAATTGTGCTCACGGGAAAGGGTCATTTGCTTTAAACTTCCATCTCGTGGATGATTTCATTTTTAATTAACACTTTTTATAGCTTTAGCATGTATTGTTTCCTTTCAAGTCCATCCCTATGTTTCTTCAAAAAACATATGCCGTCTGTAGTGTAATATTTACAATAATTTCAGGAGACAAACCTGCCAGTACATTTATCCCTTTAGATCTCTCTCGCACACAGATTTTTCAAGTTCTCTCCTGACACTGAATACATAAACCTGGTCCATCTTACACAGTTTTACCCATTCTATTTACGTTACAGTTTGAAGTACTTAATCTCTTACACCACATATCTGACCAGTCTTGCAGACTGCTTAGATTCTCATAAAGTTTTCTGCCAATAGATAACGTCTTTTACTCTCTTCACAATCTTTGCATCATCTATATGGTAAAAAGCTATTTACAAACTCCACAGATCTTTTACCTACAGAAGAATGGAAGTGGCCATAAAGATATTTTCAATGAAATCCTACTGCTAACCTTTCTCCAGTCTAACACTGCATGTCGTACTCTAACCCTCTGCCTCCTTCCCTTTGAATAAGTTTTTATCTACTCCCATGACATTCCATGTGTTCTTGTTATTACTTACAACTTCTTAATGCGTCTCCTATGTGTGTGCATGCATATATATATATATATATATATATATATATATATATATATATATATATATATATATATATATATATATATATATATATATATATATATATATATATACAGTATATATATATATATATATATATATATATATATATATATATATATATATATATATATATATATATATATATATATATATATATATATATATATATGTATATATATATATATATATATATATATATATATATATATATATATATATATATATATATATATATATATATATATATATATATATATTATGAGTGTGACACCGGGACTGGCAAAAAACTGCCCTCATCAATAAAGGCCCGGGCACGATAAAACAATAAGGCGAAGGAAATGAAAAGCTTATGGACAAGGCGAAGATGAGGTAATGATACACAAAGGAGAAGGACAGACTGAAAAATAGTCGAAGAACTGACGACCTAGAGATATGGAGGATGAGGCCCTGAGATGACGATAGATCCGCTTTTTGAAGGGAGATAGGTCAAAAGAATTTGGAAAGACAGAAGGAGGAAGAGAGTTCCAGAGTCTGGAGGTAGATGGGAAGAAGCAGTTCCTGCACAGACCAATCCACGAGCTACAACTCTCCACACAGTACCTGTGAGATGAGGCCGCTTGGCGGATGTTATGCGGCCTCGGCAGTGGGAGAGAGATGCAACTCACCAACTCATCAGAGCAGCGATTGATGTAGTAGCGATAGAAAACAGAGAGGGATGATACCTTACAGCGAAGAGAAAGAGAATCCAGATCAGAAGTAAGAGGGGGATCATTAAAGAGTCTGACTACCTTAGATTCAACCCTGTCAAGGAGATAAGTATAAGAAGAAGCACCCCAGATGTGTGAGCAGTATTCTAAGAAGGGACGGATAAGACCTTTATAGATTTTAATTAACTGTAGAGAGTTAAAGTGATGACGAAAACGAAACAGACCCCCCAATATATATATATATATATATATATATATATATATATATATATATATATATATATATATATATATATATATATATATATATATATATATATATATATATATATATATATATATATATATATATATATATATATATATATATGCTATCCATATCAAAGTATCATTCCCCATCAACTCTATCAGTACCATGGAGGTATACGAAAACCATTATCATATCCTTTGTTTTTATTCTAGCTTCAGGTGTTGTTAAGTCCAATTTCATCAGCTTTTTCTCATAATCAAGATTTCGTATCTCCGTCACCAGCTTCGTAATATCTTTCTGATCTTTAATTTTTTCCTATTTTATTCTTGTGGGGGTTCCAGAAGGGTACTACATATTCAGCCTTAAGCCCACATATATCATGTAAATTTTCTTAATATATCTTAGTCCTTACGCCTGAAGGTCACCCTTTTGTTTGCTAGATCTCTTTCATTCACATATTCTAGAAGGTCCTCCTCTGCTATTTAATATCTAAACGTGGGTCTTCTTATACTCACAGCATTTTTATTGATTTATATTTTGAAGTATTAAATCTTATCCACTTATCTGGCTTCTTTTGCAGACTATCAATGATTTTTTTTAATTCTCTACCACTCTTTTCGGCTTTTCCCTTTTTCATAGTCTGTCGTCCTCTGCAGAAATATTTAAATAATTCAGTCACAAATCTGGTACATCACTAATAAGCTAAAGGAGCAGAAAGGGCCCTAACCTTCCTCCACTTGACACTCCATGTCTTACTTTCACATTCTGCTCCCTTTCTTCTAATTTTGGTTTTACTCACTCCAATAAATCACTCGTTCTTGCCATTACTTTCTTAATGAATCTCGCGTGTGAGGTTGTATGAATCGCATTCTGAAAATCAAATATGCAATTTGCCCAGCCCTCTTTTCTTCTAGGATGAGGCTTACATCATCATGAAATTTCAGCAAACTTGTTATTATAGACCTGCCTTTCCTGGAAATTTTGTTGTATCACTGACAAAGAGGTGAAGGACTCTAAGTGGAGAGAAATGCGTATTTTGAATAAATTCTAAATATTATTACACACTATGATGTGGGGGAGTTTTGTTTTACTAAGGGACTCAGTTTCTTATCTCGGTTAGGAGTTCACAGACATCCAAGAGACTAGAGTCTTTAATTGCACAACTCCCCGAATACCACTACTTGGGTAATGAAATGCAGAGTTCAGCTTTCTTTTAATTTTGGAAAGCATATACAAAAAAATTAATTTTATGGATTGCAGCCTCTAATCCCGGGGTGGTGGTGAGCACGTGTTGATTCCCAACACAACATATGGATGCCAAGACTTGAGCCTCATTTCGGAGGAGACCACCTCTGTCATGCAGGCAAAGTAGAATGGAGGACACTGCGATTGCAGAAACAGAAATGACCCACCGATAATGATGGGAAGTACTGAAGGTGCAAGCACACAAATATTGGGATTCTAATTATAAATCTACAGGACAGATATGTAATCGTTTAATTACAGTTGACAAGAAACGTTTACCCTACCAAAAGGCATGAACAAATTATTAATTGTTCGCAAGCATTTGCGAAAAACACTTTACTTACAATGCTAGGAAAGGATTAAATGAAATTAGAATTTGTTAGAAGGAATAGATTTTCCACGTGACAATGAGCAGTCTTCTAAGGGTGAAATCTTTACCTAGACAATGAGAATGAAAGATCTTTCTTATCCATGTATATCTGCGCGATTTCTATGTCAAGAAATTGAATTTGGCAAATGAGATTACAGTTGGGTATTATATAAAAGTTCTTTTTTTATGGGAATGGGACTGAACAAAAATTACTTAAGGGTTTTTACCAGTAGTAACATTAAACATAGTTTCTCGAATTCCCACGTTGCTTGGTCAATGAGGGTTACAATACACAGTCTTTCACCTTGTTTATGCCAGATGAATTCCTGGGAAGACACTCTTGGATATTTTCAACTACATCGTGCAGGTTGAGAGTGTGTTGGACTGGGAAGATATTACATGTTGACAGTCTGCTGTTTGTTTGTCATCTGAGAGTGATCCCGGTCCAGTCTGGTGGAACTTCGACTCAGGCAAATCTGCAAGGTTGACGAAGATCAATATGATTTTTTTTTTCTTTAAGGAGTTACTATAGTGGTGGCCCCTGGCAGGCAAGTATGGCAGAGAGAAGCAAGGGAGAGACAGTATTTTAGGTTCAACAAGAGGGAATAAACAAAGGAAACGAGAAAATAAATTATGGGAAAATGGGCTACTGGTATCCGCATTCTCGGACATCGTGGGCGTAGTTCTTAATTATTTAGGGAAAAGGGATTGTTTAATATTTAAATATTAAAGAAAGCTACTGAAATATATCTAGACAGGCTAACGACATAACAGCAAGAGCAATTTTATAATAAGAAAATTTATGGGAACACGTATTCATCAGATGCGTGAACGCTAAGTGAGAGAGAAAAGTGGAGGAAAAGAAAGACTAACACGTTACGATAATGCATGCATCAAATTTATTTTAAGTACAAGGATACTGAACTATATGTAGCTAGTTTTGAATGAATTAGGATATACAAATATGTGATGCTGGAAGTGATATGAATTGCAAATTATAGTAATTTTGCAAAAACGCAAGACGTGAAGTTTCTCAGTAAAAGAAAAGAAACGAAAACAAGGTTGAATGGTTCAGTGAATAACAATTGGGTCATCTCTAATGAATCTGTTTAATTTGAGCGGAATGTCCTGTCACATATGCTAGTCATTGAAACATGCCTATGTCGCTATTTCTTTTTTGAAAGATTGATGAAATATTTGCTTGTTTCCAGTATCTTGGAATCCCCCAGATTCCAGGAATTCTTGAACAAGTAATTCTATCAATGCTTCTTGTACTTCAGTAGTACTACACTGGCCCTTGCTCTCCCGTCTCTGCAATGTTGAGTTGTGGATTATTTTTTACTGCAAATACTGACTGAAACTCAATTTTCAGCTTTTCATATATCTCTTCATCTGTCTCAGTGATATTTCAATTTGCTGTTTTCAGCTTTACAACTTGTTCTTTAAATTTTAATTTCCCAATGACAAAGCTGAGGAAAAATTTTGGTTCCCTTGTCTCACTTCGGAATGCTTCTCTCAAATGCCCTTCTAATAGAGAGGTATATAATTCTTTCTCTTTTATAACTTTGCAAAGTTTCTCCTTCTCTTTTTCTAGCATATGTCTCTCCTCTTCATTCCACTCTGACATTAGATATTGAGCCATTTCTCTTGGGCATTATTAATTCCTATTCTGGTAGATGGTACCACAGCAGCTGACTTTTCTCAAGTTTTCCTCGTTATAGATTTCCTACATCCGATGAACGACTTGTTGTTGTAAATGTCCCCCAGTCAATTCATGTAAATTGATCGTTAATCCCCTTTTTATCTTGTATGATGATGATTATGATGATGATTCAGTTTTACGTCACCGACTCCTTTTTCTAGAAAGGGCTAGGACGGTGCCTCCTTACGAAGGAGTTTGGTTAGTGCGAACGTTACCCTGAGTAAATTTCCTCTCTAATCTCAAGCCGTGATCTCGAACTGATGACCTAACGAATCAAAGTCTCGTGGCTCCATTATTATCTGGCATTGTGTTTGATTATTTATAATAAAATGGTAAAATTATATGGATATAATGTCACTATCATTATATATCCTGGCCTTCAAGTACTTATTCACCACTGACGATAGTAATATCTGTTTAAACTTCTGATAAAGCTCTTAAATAACTTCATCGCCAAATCTCATTAGTAACTGACAAAGACTCTTAAAGCCTGAAAATTCTACGAACACAATATTTTGGTGGTGTGATGCAATAGAAAGATTTCACTGAAAGCTGTCTTGTATTTAAGTATTAATGTATTTATCTTTAATCTTTCAGGAAATTTATTCATCATGTGTGTGTTTGCATATATATATATATATATATATATATATATATATATATATATATATATATATATATATATATATATATATATGTATATATATATATATATATATATATATATATATATATATATATATATATATATATATATATATATATGTATATATATATATATATATATATATATATATATATATATATATATATATATATATATATATATATATATATATATATATATGTATGTATATATATATATATATATATATATATATATATATATATATATATATATATATATATATATATATATATATATATACTGATGAATCTAGCACCGTTGCCTTTATATATATATATATATATATATATATATATATATATATATATATATATATATATATATATATATATATATATATATATAAATATACTGATGAATCTAGCACCGTTGCCTTTATATATATATATATATATATATATATATATATATATATATATATATATATATATATATATATATATATATATATATATATATATATATATATATATATATATACTGATACTGATGGACCTAGCACCGTTTCCTTTATAAATATATATATATATATATATATATATATATATATATATATATATATATATATATACAGCATATATATATATATATATATATATATATATATATATATATATATATATATATATATATATATATATATATATGCTGTATATATATATATATATATATATATATATATATATATATATATATATATATATATATATATATATATATATATGCTGTATATATATATATATATATATATATATATATATATATATATATATATATATATATATATATATATATATATATATATATATATATATATATATATATATTGATACTGATGAATCTAGCACCGTTGCCTTTATATCGGCCGTGCTTTCTTTTTCTTTTCTACTGGCCTGGTCTGTTCCTCTCTAACTGTCTCTACTTCCACAATTCCTCAGCCATAATCTGATTTTTTGTAACTTCATCCTCTGTTGAGGATTTAAACAGTGGTATATCCTCCACTGTCGTATTTTCTGTCACTCCATATTTACTTCTGATCTCTTGCAATGCTTGGCATTTCATAATGTAATGTTCCAATGTTTCTTCTTCCTCTAATTCACATATATCACATTTTTCATCTTCTCCACCGAATGTTTTTCTCCAATTCAATTGTAGCGAGTTGGACATGCATCTGAACATCAATATTGCTTTGTTAGAGTTATCATGCATTTCTTCTTCCTTTATATTCTTACTGTTTCTTCGGTATATATTCAAGGTAGATTTTATCTCCATATCCCTTCACATCTCCTCTCCCCATTTTCTGATTTTCTTTTTTATATTTGCCTGTTTCATTTCCTGTAATTCTTGCGTTCCCCTGATATTTAACTCCTGCATATCACTTACTACTACCCGCCACCACTTACAGTTCCTATTAGACTCCTTCATCTCTGTTAATATTTCTTGAAGCAATTAATTTTTTCCTTCTAAAATGTGCTTAGCATATCCTATTTTAGTTCTCATGTCTTTCTCTTCCATCGTGGAACAGCCTATTTCTCCCCTTAACGCTGCAACAGCTACATATCCCGGTGCTCCCAGTATATGCCTCCAAACCATATTTTCTATCCTTGCAATTTTTTAAGCTCCCCCTCCCATCAGAATACCAGGTAACATTACACTTTTCCAATAGGTTTTACCAATCAGTATGACCTTGCTATCACTGAGAAGGTTAATCCTCCTGCCATTTTTCATGAGATTTTTATCTTGTCTAATTTTTGATCCTTTAAATGTACTCTCTTTTCTGTTATTTTCATTCCTAAGTATCTTATTTCTGTCACCACACTGATATCTCTTATGTTGTCTGGTTTTACATATTTTTTTTATTTATGATCATACAATGGCTTTTTGGTTTTTTGTTTATTTATGCTTAGGCAACACCTTCCAGATACCTCCATCCGTAGATATATCATTTGTTCCATTCCCCTCCTGCTGTTTGACAACATCAATCAGTCGTCTGCAAAGATAAACACCGGTATGTATAATTTGTTATTTTTTAAAACCCATAGTACTTTATCATTTTTCTATAATCTGATTTACAATCAGCACGAACAGTAAAGGTAAGCCTGCACACCCTTGTCTTACGCCGTTACTTACTGACACATCACATATTTCCTTTCCTCCCATATATATTTTTGTGACATTATTACTGTATATATTCGCTATTGCATCAATTATCATTGGGTGAGATTCATATTTTTTCAGTGCCGTTATTAATGCTCTCCTCTACCGAGTCGAATGCCTTCTCAAAATCAATGGCTGTCACCAACATCTCTTGTTTTCTTTCTTTGTTGTTCTCAATACAGTCTTCCAATATGAACAGGTTGTCTGCCAGTCTCCTTCCTGTTGTATAGCCTGCTTGTACCACGCCCATCTCTCCTCTCGATATTATATATTCTACAATTTGTTCTTTCACTAAACTCGTTAATAGCTTATATCCGTTGCTTGTAAGGGCGATTGGCCTGTGTTCCTTTATTTTTGGTCTTTTTTTTTTATTTCGGGATCACAATCGTGTTTTTACTGCCTCCAATCATCTGGAATTTCATTATATGTTATGACATTGTTTAGGCCTCTTGTCGGCATATCTAGGCCTACTGGGTTTTCTTTTTGCCATTTTATTATTTCCCCCATTTACTCCATCCGGACCGGATTGTTTATTTGTTTTTATTTTACTCAGCATCTTGCTCACTTCATTACTCTTCCAGTTTTCCCATTTCACAATTCCTCCTCTTTGCCATTCTATCTCACCATCTAGCATGTCCATACGTTCCAATAGTTGTATAGGGAAGTTCTGACCTTTTTTTTGTCTTGGATATTTACTAGACTTAAGGTTCTATTTCCCTCTTGCTTTGTCTCAACCTTCAGGATATCATAATGTTCTTTTAGTTCTATGGGGATACCTGGCATCTTCTTCCGTTTTGTATACTCTATTTTTGGGTTCCTTTCTTTTTCATTTATTTCCTTAGAGTATATTTCATTTATTTCATTATTCCACTCGGTATTTATATTGTTTTCAATTTTATTATAAATGGTACTCCAGAATTCATTCATTTTGTCAGGTATTAACATACTATCATCCATCTTATTCGTAAACATTCACTTCTCTTTCCTCCATTTTGTTTACTCCCCTCAATCTGTTTATCATATTCCACATATTCTTCCCGAATCTTTAGTATATTTAGCAACCTCCTTTGTTATTTTTCTTTCATGATTTGTCAATTCAAATCTTACTCTTTGCTGCACCTTTTCCATTTGTTCTTGGTAAAGATTTTCATATTTTTTATTCTTTTTCTTTGTCATCTTTAGCCTTTCTTCTTTTTTCTCCATTACATTGTTTTCTCCATATAATGCCCTGTCTTTATTTCGTGGGTTATCCAGGGAGGCTCTTCCTCTTTATGTCCATTGTCATACTTCTTCACTTTTCTTATATATTCCTTTTTTTTAGTATTTTCTCAGCATTCTTTCTCATCAGGTTCTCATATTCTTTCATATTCACAAGAACATCTCTTCTATTTAAATCTTCAATATCTTTCTGCATGTTTTTTTTTTTTTTAGATACTGTGCTTTTAAGTGAATACAGTTTGTTTTATAGTATTCCACTTTTGCGTATTCATCTTTTCTCTTTGAAACAACTATATCTATTTTAAAGGTTACCTCTAACATGTAGTGGTCAGATAAATCAAATTTGTCTTTGGTCTCATCAATAGACATAGGCTCAAATGAATTATATAATATTTTGTTCACGAGAATAAAGTCTATAATGCTTTTTGCGTCGCCCTGTATTCTTGTCATTTCCCCTTCGCACTTCAATTCCCTATTTAGTAATATCATGTCCCATTTTTCTATGAAATGTATTTAATTTTTACCCTTTCTGTTAATTTTCTGTGGACCTAAAAAGTCAAGTGTCCATTAAAATCCCCGGATCATGTCAAGATGAGTGAAACCCCTCACAACAGAGTTTGGTATTCTTTACAAAAAGATTATTGGGTTCATTATTCTTTACATAGGAATAATCGGGTTCGCTGTTCTATACATGAATACTTCGGTACCAGACATTTCAATAACTTTTTCAGAGGCGTGAGCACGAGACATTTTGAGCTTAATCCTTTAAAACTTGGTGAATCTGGGATGACAGTCCAAATTGATGAAATTGTGCTTTTCACATAAACCTTAAACACCATTGAGAAAGGACACCTAATAGTCAAGTCTGGGTTTGTGGCTTGGTAGATGCTAGTACATCACCAGTAAATGGGTATATGGAAATAGTTGAGTACAGAAACCAACAGACACATCTTTTGTGAGAAATATGGGAAGATAGTAGATTGCTGCATACCTGTCACCAAAGTAGGTGTAATTCATGCTAGAGAGAAATGGTTCGATAATGGGTGTAAAAGAGCTAAGGAGTGGAGAGACAAATGCTGGAAAAGGTATAGGAGGAACAAAAAACATAAATGCCTGGCAAACTTACAAAAGAGCAAGAAATGACTACCTAAGTAAAAGGAGAGAGGCAGAGAGAGACTATGAGAGGGATATCACCAGGAAGGTTAAAGAAAATCCCAAGCTTTTCCACAGCTTTATCAGAGGAAAACTGAAGGTAAAAGAACAGGTTTTAAGGCTAAAGAGAGCGGATGGATGCATCACTGAGACGGATGAAGAGATCTGCAAAGAATTGAACAAGGAGTTTCAGTCAGTATTTACAGTAGAAAATACCCCACCCCCTCAGATTGCAGAGATAGAAGCTCAAGGGCCGGTATTAGAGAACATCAACCTTACAGCCACAGAGGTATGCAAAGCGCTGATGGATTTAGATGTTCATAATGCTACAGGTCCTGATGATATATCCCCTCATGTGCTTAAAAAATGCTCAAACTCAATATCAGTGGCACTAAGTATCATATTTAAAGAGTCACTGGAGTCAGGGGAGATTCCAAGATGCTGGAAACAAGCAAATGTGATACCTATCTTCAAAAAGGGAAGAAGGGATACGGCTCTGAACTATAGACCAGTTTCCTTGACCAGCATAGTTTGCAAAGTTATGGAGAAACTACTAAGGAAACATATCTCTCTTCACTTGGAATCCTTCAACTTTTTGTCAGTGAGGCAACATGGCTTCAGAGAAGGTAGATCAACAGTAACAAACTTATTAGAATTTTATGATGAGGTAAGCCAAATCTTACAGGAAAGAGAGGGCTGGGCAGATTGCATATTCCTAGACTTCCAGAAAGCGTTTGACACTGTTCCATATGGGAGACTTATTAGGAAGCTGCAAGCAATGGCTAAAATAGGTGGAAAAGTTTTGGAATGGATAAAAACTTACTTAGAAGGAAGGGAACAGAGGGTTAGAGTAAGACACTCAGTGTCTGAATGGAGAAGAGTTAGTAGTGGAGTTCCACAGGGTTCAGTTTTAGGGCCACTTTTGTTCCTTGTATATGTAAATGACCTACCAGAGTCTGTAAATTCATTCATGAATATGTTTGCAGATGATGCAAAGATTGTGAAGAAAGTAAAAAACGAGAACAATGGTAGAGAACTTCAAGAGGATCTAAATAATCTGCATGAGTTGTTAGAAAAGTGGCTAATGAAATTCAATACTTCAAAATGTAAGGTAATGAGAATGGGTACAAGTGCAAGAAGGCCCAAGCTTGACTACTCGGTGGCTGGAGTACAACTTTAAGAGACAGAAAATGAGAGAGATCTAGGAGTAAACATACTGGCAGATTTGTCTCCAGAAATACATATAAGTGGCATAGTAAGGGCAGCATATGCATTCTTATCAAATGTAAGGGTAGCCTTCAGGCACATGGACAAGGAAATGTTCAGAACTATTTATGTAACCTATGTGAGGCCAAAACTCGAATATTCCCTTTTGGAATCCACACTTGAAAAAGCACATAACTAAGCTTGAAAAGGTTAAAAGACATGCCACGAAACTGGTGCCAGAAATATGCAATCTCAGTTATGATGAGAGGCTGAGGGAATTAGACTTACCATCACTCGAAGCTAGAAGATTGAGGGGGGATATGGTGACAGTCTTTAAATTCCTTCATGGTTATGATAGAGTGGATAGGGATCGATATTTTGATATGGCTGGCTCTAGAACTAGAGGTCATAGTTTGATGCTTGGTAAGAAAACTTCTTTGCAGGATGTAAGGAAATACTTTTTCAGTGTAAGAGTAGTTGATAATTGGAATTGGCTAAGCGAGGAGGTAGTTAATGCTATCTCAATCCATAGGTTTAAGGACAGGTATGATAAGTATGACTAAGTATAAAATGGAACCGATGAGGAGACGGGAAGATACGAGCTTTGGGCTCTTTTCCGTAAACACAATTAGGAAATCTTAATTAGGTAATCACTCCTGCCAATAATCGAAAAAAGTATTCACAGCGATGAATGGCGGCCTTAAAGAAATCTAGCTCATAATCGAAAGTACCACCACAGAACTGTCAACCATTCTTTAGCACAAGGCTAAAATTAAGAATATATATATATATATATATATATATATATATATATATATATATATATATATATATATATATATATATATATATATATATATATATATATATATCCACGAAAAACATGCTAATCATTAGGGGAAATATCATTTTGACGCATGCAAATATCTAGCATTAAAGATGTTCTTTTTTTCGATGGGAAGATTTGACTGCTTTAGAGCATTAACTCTTCTTATCGTAAATTTTGTTTATGACATGTTTCTAAACTAATTCGGTAATATTTTATCAACAACAACAATAATAATAATAAATGATAATAATGGATTCTGTGTTACGTCACGAACTCCCTTTTCTACTAAGGGCTAGGACGGTTGCCTTCTTACGAAGGACTTGTTTTGGCAGATGTAATCGTTACCCTGAGTGTATGCCCTTACTAACCTCAGTCCGTGACGGGAAGCGAACCCTCGACCTGCCAATAATAATAATAATGATAATAATAATAATAATAATAATAATAATAATAATAATAATAATAATAATAATAATAATAATAATAATAATAATAATGACATAATGTAATCCTTAGATTAGTGAGGAATTGATATATGTATAAAAATAAGATAAGATAAAATTGAGGAAAACTCCGATCCCATGTTGAAGATTACCGCCCGTCCGATAACGTGAGGCTTGATAAGATGTTTGAATTGACAGGTTGGACATTTGTTCAAAAGTAATGGCAATATTCTGAAAGCATAATGTGCTATGAAAGTAGCAATTGATACATTTTGCATTTTTATGAAAAGGGGTTGACAGAAGTTCCGATTTTGTATACGTACTAAGTAAAAAAAATATCATATATATATATATATATATATATATATATATATATATATATATATATATATATATATATATATATATATATATATATATATATATATTAATAACACTGAACTGTTAACATACAGTCTAAAATGAAAGGAAAAGCCCATTAAATAAAACAACGAAAATATATATATATATATATATATATATATATATATATATATATATATATATATATATATATATATATTATATATATATATATATATATATATATATATATATATATATATATATATAAAGTACTTATTAATTTCGTGACCTATATATATATATATATATATATATATATATATATATATATATATATATATATATATATATATATATATATATATATATATATATATATATATATATATATATACATACATATATATATATATATATATATAAATATATATATATATATATATATATATATATATATATATATATATATATATATATATGTGTGTGTGTGTGTGTGTGTGTGTGTGTGTGTGTGTGTGTGTGTGTGTGGTGTGATTACCTAATTGTGATTACCTAATTGTGCTTACGGGAAAGAGCCCAAAGCTCGTATCTTCCCGTCTCCTCATCGGTTCCATTTTATACTTAGTCATACTTATCATACCTGTCCTTAAAACTATGGATTGAGATAGCATTAACTACCTCCTCGCTTAGCCAATTCCAATTATCAACTACTCTTACACTGAAAAAGTATTTCCTTACATCCTGCAAAGAAGTTTTCTTACCAAGCTTCAAACTATGACCTCTAGTTCTAGAGCCAGCCATATCAAAATATCGATCCCTATCCACTCTATCATAACCATGAAGGAATTTAAAGACTGTCACCATATCCCCCCTCACTCTTCTAGCTTCGAGTGATGGTAAGTCTAATTCCTTCAGCCTCTCATCATAACTGAGATTGCGTATTTCTGGCACCAGTTTCGTGGCATGTCTTTGAACTTTTGCAAGCTTAACTATGTGCTTTTTCAGGTGCGGATTCCAAAAGGGGGCTGCATATTCGAGTTTTGGCCTCACATAGGTTACATAAATATTTCTGAACATTTCCTTGTCCATGTGCCTGAAGGCTACCCTTACATTTGATAAGAATGCATATGCTGCCCTTACTATGCCACTTATATGTATTTCTGGAGACAAATCTGCCAGTATGTTTACTCCTAGATCTCTCTCATTTTCTGTCTCTTGAAGTTGTACTCCAGCCACTGAGTAGTCAAGCTTGGGCCTTCTTGCACTTGTACCCATTCTCATTACCTTACATTTTGAAGTATTGAATTTCATTAGCCACTTTTCTGACCACTCATGCAGATTATTTAGATCCTCCTGAAGTTCTCTACCATTGTTCTCGTTTTTTACTTTCTTCACAATCTTTGCATCATCTGCAGGCATATGCATGAATGAATTTACAGACTCTGGTGGGTCATTTACATATACAAGGAACAAAAGTGGCCCTAATACTGAACCCTGTGGAACTCCACTACTAACTCTTCTCCATTCAGACACTGAGTGTCTTACTCTAACCCTCTGTTCCCTTCCTTCTAAGTAAGTTTTTATCCATTCCAAAACATTTCCACCTATTCTAGCCATTGATTGCAGCTTCCTAATAAGTCTCCTATGTGGAACAGTGTCAAATGCTTTCTGGAAGTCTAGGCATATGCAATCTGCCCAGCCCTCTCTTTCCTGTAAGATTCGGCTTACCTCATCATAAAATTCTAATAAGTTTGTTACTGTTGATCTACCTTCTCTGAAGCCATGTTGCCTCACTGACAAAAAGTTGAAGGATTCCAAGTGAAGAGAGATATGTTTCCTTAGTAGTTTCTCCATAACTTTGCAAACTATGCTGGTCAAGGAAACTGGTCTATAGTTCAGAGCCATATCCCTCCTTCCCTTTTTGAAGATAGGTATCACATTTACTTTTTTCCAGCATCTTGGAATCTCCCCCGACTCCAGTGACTCCTTAAATATGATACTTAGTGCCACTGATATTGTGTTTGCGCATTTTTTAAGCACATGAGGGGATATGTCATCAGGACCTGTAGCTTTATGAACATCTAAATCCATCAGCGCTTTGCATACCTCTGTGGCTGTAAGGTTGATGTTCTCTAATACCGGCCCTTGATCTTCTATCACTGCAATCTGAGGGGGTGGGGTATTTTCTACTGTAAATACTGACTGAAACTCCTTGTTCAATTCTTTGCAGATCTCTTCATCCATCTCAGTGATGCTTCCATCCGCTCTCTTTAGCCTTAAAACCTGTTATTTTACCTTCGGTTTTCCTCTGATAAAGCTGTGGAAAAGCTTGGGATTTTCTTTAGCCTTCCTGGTGATGTCCCTCTCATAGTCTCTCTCTGCCTCTCTCCTTTTACTTAGGTAGTCATTTCTTGCTCTTTTGTAGGTTTGCCAGGCATTTATGTTTTTTCTCCTCCTATACCTTTTCCAGCATTTGTCTCTCCACTCCTTAGCTCTTTTACACCCATTATCGAACCATTTCTCTCTGGCATGAATTACACTTACTTTGGTGACAGGTATGCAGCAATCTACTATCTTCCCATATTTCTCACAAAAGATGTCATACATTTCTTGTACAGATTTGTTGCAAAATAAGGTTCTCCAGTCAATAACTGCAAAAAGCTCATTCATTTTGATGTAATCTCCTTTCAGATAGTTCCTCCTCATGTCCTCAGTGCCTCTACTCTCAGGAAGAATATCTTCAATGATATACTCCATCAACAACACACAGTGGTCACTCTTTCCAATTGGTGGTTCATACTCAATATTTTCAATATCCAACACATTATCTGTGAACACTAGATCAAGTAGTGATGGCTCATCCCCACCCCTGGCCCTCGTTGGTTCCATTACATGTTGGTGTAGGAAATTCCCTTGTACGCAATCTAGGAATCTTGCCCCGAATGAGTCCTCACCACTGTGTGGGTCAAGATTTATCCAATCTATATCTTTATGATTAAAGTCTCCCATAATCAAAATCCTACATTTTTTTTTCCCGTGCCATGTTAACAACTGAGTTTATGACTTCAATAGTACCTATATGACTTTCCTCATAAACTTCAAGCCTATTTTGGTTCCTTGGTGGGTTGTATACAACAGTTATTATAATGCTCTCTGACCCAGTATTTATGCGAGCAACAAGAAATTCCTTGAACTCACTTTCTATAGCCAAGTTTATTTCTTCAACTTGAATCCTTTCACTTATGAGTAGTGCTATCCCTCCACCAGTCCTCTCAGATCTTTCAACCCTTAGTATTCTGAAACCCTTAGGAAAAACTGTGACACTGTTTATGTCCTCACTCAACTTAGTCTTTGTAATTGCTACTATATCTGCCTTACTGTTGTGAATCCTATCTTTTAATTCTAATGCCTTACCAGCTAATCCATCAGCATTTGTGTGATTACCTAATTGTGATTACCTAATTGTGTTTACGGGAAAGAGCCCAAAGCTCGTATCTTCCCGTCTCCTGATCGGTATAACAATCTTAATGAGGCCCCATCCCCTGATCTTCTGTCATTATCTTCTTTATCTCCCCTTTGTCTGGAAGAACTCTGTAACGAAAATTTTTCTTCTCTTCTTCATTTCTTTCATCATTTAACCTTCTTGCCTCTTGCAACAAGTTTTTGATCTTTCCCATCTCTTCCTGTGTTCTGTATCGTCTAATGAACACTTCTTTGAATTCTTGAAGGTCTTTTAGACTTTTTTTTTCAACAATATTTCCCTACATGTTTCCCCTCTCTCAAAGGTTATTTTTGTTGGTCTCGGCTTTCCTTCCCTCAAATATTTACCTAGTTGGTGTATGTTTACAATATCCTCAGGACCACAAACTACTCCAAGCTTTCTTATCAGGTCTACAACCCTAGCTTTATTTTCTTCAAGTCTCCCCTGCCATGTTGGCTCCTGGGATTCACTTATGCCTGAGATTACCACTGTCTTCTCCTTATCAAGTGCCTGTCTGATGAGTGGGTTTGCCCTTTCCATCACAACGTCTTTCATTTTTTCGATTACTGTCTCTTTATAGTCAACTGTTTGTATGTTTTCCAGAGCCACCACCTTTACAGCCTCTTTTACTGCCACATTCCCCTTTAGTGCATCAGCAAAGGAAGTTTTCATGGCATCATTTTCCATATTCAGCTCCTGGAACTCTTTTCTGAACTGTTCAATGTTTTCCTTAATCTGGACATTCCAAGCAGCAATCTCGTCTCTCTCAGAAGAGAGCAGTGAACTAACATCTAATTCCTTTAGGTTGTCATTCAGCTGTTTGTTTTTATCTTCTTGTTTAGAAATTCTAGATTCTAGTTGACTCTTTTCCCCTTCCAGCTTCTTTATTCTTTTTTCTAGTTCCTTTCTCTCCTGCCCTTGTGCTTTATTTGCTTCCTCCAAAGATCTTATTTGCTCTCTGAGTGTTTCATTCTCTCTCATTTCTCCATCCATATTCCGAATTTTATCATCAAGGCTTATAACCATTGCCTCTAAATTCTTGATTTTCTGTTTAAGTCCCCTAATGGCTACCCCTCCCACCGACCCATGGATGGGAGAGGTTTGGTACAGAGATGGAGTCATTTTTATGTTCTCCCTCCCACAGAATATAGAAAGAAGACGAGAAAGAGGGATATGTATATATGTGTATATATATGTATATGTGATTACCTAATTGTGTTTACGGGAAAGAGCCCAAAGCTCATATCTTCCCGTCTCCTCATCGGTTCCATTTTATACTTAGTCATACTTATCATACCTGTCCTTAAAACTATGGATTGAGATAGCATTAACTACCTCCTCGCTTAGCCAATTCCAATTATCAACTACTCTTACACTGAAAACGTATTTCCTTACATACTACAAAGAAGTTTTCTTACCAAGCTTCAAACTATGACCTCTAGTTCTAGAGCCAGCCATATCAAAATATCGATCCCTATCCACTCTATCATAACCATGAAGGAATTTAAAGACTGTCACCATATCCCCCTCAATCTTCTAGCTTCGAATGATGGTAAGTCTAATTCCCTCAGCCTCTCAACATAACTGAGATTGCGTATTTCTGGCACCAGTTTCGTGGCATGTCTTTGAACTTTTGCAAGCTTAGCTATGTGCTCTTTCAAGTGTGGATTCCAAAAGGGGGCTGCATATTCGAGTTTTGGCCTCACATAGGTTACATAAATATTTCTGAACATTTCCTTGTCCATGTGCCTGAAGGCTACCCTTACATTTGATAAGAAAGCATATGCTGCCCTTACTATGCCATTTATATGTATTTCTGGAGACAAATCTGCCAGTATGTTTACTCCTAGATATCTCTCATTTTCTGTCTCTTAAAGTTGTACTCCAGCTACCGAGTAGTCAAGCTTGGGCCTTCTTGCACTTGTACCCTTTCTCATCACCTTACATTTTGAAGTATTGAATTTCATTAGCCACTTTTCCGACCACTCATGCAGACTATTCTTCATAACTTTGCAAACTATGCTGGTCAAGGAAACTGGTCTATAGTTCAGAGACGTATCCCTCCTTCCCCTTTTGAAGATAGGTATCACATTTGCTTGTTTCCAGCATCTTGGAATCTCCTCTGACTCCAGTGACTTTTTAAATATGATACTTAGTGCCACTGTTATTGAGTTTGCGCATTTTTTAAGCACATTAGGGGATATGTCATCAGGACCTGTAGATTTATGAACATCTAAATCTATCAGCGCTTTGCATACCTCTGTGGCTGTAAGGTTGATGTTCTCTAATACCGGCCATTGAGCTTCTATCTCTGCAATCTGAGGGGATGGGGTATTTTCTACTGTAAATACTGACTGAAACTCCTTGTTCAATTCTTTGCAGATCTCTTCATCCGTCTCAGTGATGCTTCCATCCGCTCTCTTTAGCCTTAAAACCTGTTCTTTTACCTTCGGTTTTCCTCTGATAAAGCTGTGGAAAAGCTTGGGATTTTCTTTAGCCTTCCTGGTGATGTCCCTCTCATAGTCTCTCTCTGCCTCTCTCCTTTTACTTAGGTAGTCATTTCTTGCTCATTTGTAGGTTTGCCAGGCATTTATGTTTTTTCTCCTCCTATACCTTTTCCAGCATTTGTCTCTCCACTCCTTAGCTCTTTTGCACTCATTATCGAACCATTTCTCTCTGGCATGAATTACACTTACTTTGGTTACAGGTATGCAGCAATCTACTATCTTCCCATATTTCTCACAAAAGATATCATACATTTCTTGTACAGATTTGTTGTAAAATAAGGTTCTCCAGTTAATAACTGCAAAAAGCTCATTCATTTTGATGTAATCTCCTTTCAGATAGTTCCTCCTCATGTCCTCAGTGCCTCTACTCTCAGGCAGAAGATCTTCAGTGATATACTCCATCAACAACACACAGTGGTCACTCTTTCCAATTGGTGAATGAGTGAGTGCGAAGTCGAGGTTTGAGAATTGTAGATGGGGATGATAACGAGTGGGAGCTGAATCAGTTGCTGTTTGCAGATGATACTGTGGTGGTGGCAGATTCAGTTAGTGTCAGAATTTGGAAGGGTGCGTGAGAAAAGGAAGTTGCGGGTGAATGTGGGAAAGAGTAATGTTATGAGGTGTGCAAGAAATGAGGATGGTCCTGGATTGAATGTTATGTTGAATGGAGAGACACTTGAGGAAGTTGATCAGTTTAAGTATTTAGGCTCGGTTATAGCTGCAAATGGTGGAGTGGAAGCAGATGTGTGTCACAGAGTGAATGAAGGATGTAAAGTGTTGGGTGCATTGAAAGGAGTGATGAAGAATAGAGGATTGGAAATGAATGTTAAGAAAGTTTTGTATGTGATGTATGGATCATAGTTATGGTGTATGAAAGTAAGTGAGAGACGGAAACTAAATGTGTTTGAGATGAAATGCCTGAGGAGTATGACTGGTGTATCTCGGTTGGATAGGGTTAGGAATGAAGTGGTGAGAGCAAGAATGGGTGTGAGGAGAGAAATTGCAGCTAGAGTAGATATGAATGTTCTGAGATGGTTTGGCCATGTGGAAAGGATGGATGATGAAAGACTGCTGAAAAAGGTGATGAATGCAAGAGTTGATGGGAGAAATGCTAGAGGGAGGCCTAGATTTGGATGACTGGATGGAGTAAGGAGAGCCCTGAATGATAGGAGGATGGATGTGAGAGAAGTAAGCGAGCATGCTAGGAATAGGAATAAGTGGCGAGCGACTTTGACGCAGCTCTGATGGGCATCTGCTGTTACCACGGGCCTGCATCTTACATCGGTAGCCCTGTGGTAGGGGCAGTAGGAGGAGTTGGCAGTTGTGAATAGACACAGGTTGCGGAAGAGCCGGGAGGATGGGCTGTGGCACTCCAGCAGTGCCATCTGAACGGTCGCTAGCTCCCTCGTCATTGCCCATAGAGCAAAGTACTCCCCTTATTGTTTTCTTTCCTTGATGTCGGCTACCCCCCAATTAAAAGGGGAAACAGCTAAGGTAGATAGATAGATTATTGTTATTATTATTATTATTATTATTATTATTATTATTATTATTATTATTATTATTATTATTATTATTATTATCATTATTATTATTATTATTATTACGAATTTGTAATTAAACCATTATTTTTACAAGAAATAATGTAGTTTTGGTTGAATGAATAAGAGTTAATTAAAGAATTTCTCTCTCTCTCTCTCTCTCTCTCCTCTCTCTCTCTCTCTCTCTCTCTCTCTCTCTCTCTCTCTCTCTCTCTCTCTCTCTCCAACATTCTATTCTACCCAACCCCCCACACTCTCTATGTCCCAGCCAACTAGGGAGGGGCACTGTACACAATTATTAAAGTAAATAACCCAACAGATGTACAAACAATGATGAGCCCTTAATAATATTAATAAAAATAATAATAACAATGATAACAATAATAATAATAATGGATTCGGTTTTACGTCACGAACTCCCTTTTCTACTAAGGGCTAGGACGGTTGCCTTCTTACGAAGGACTTGTTTTGGCAGATGTAATCGTTACCCTGAGTGTATGCCCTTACTAAACTCAGACCGTGACGGGGCGCGAACCCTCGACCTGCCGCCTCAAAGTCGCAGACACTACCATTTTGCCACGGAGACTACAACAACAATAATAATAACAATAATAATAATAGTAATAATAATAATAATAATAATAATAATAATAATAATAATAATAATAATAATAATAATAATAATAATAATAATAATAATTCCCACAATCATCATCAAAGGAAAATCATTGTCTCCAATAATAATAATAATAATAATAATAATAATAATAATAATAATAATAATAATAATAATAATAATAATAATAATAAGATCTGAGGAGAATTATTGGAATAGACATCATGAAAGTAATGCAGAGGTATATTAAAACCCAGCAGAGAACTGGCTATTCATTACACATCTTTTATAATCCCTTCACATCTGACAGGTCATTACACTCTCTATCTCTGTTTCCATTTACAGCCTGATATAAGCTGTTTTATTTTATCATTTTTGGCCCGTCCTGGTGTCACAATAATCCTTAAAAAAAAAAAATTATTATTATTATTATTTTTTTTTTCTTTGCCCCCCCCAAAAAATCTGTGATGCACTGAATTCGCGATAGGTGAACCGCAAAATAGCGAGGGATTGCTGTATATATATATATATATATATATATATATATATATATATATATATATATATATATATATATATATATATATATATATAGTGTTGCCGCTCAATAATTTGGTAAAAAACTAGATTGTTCCTCCGAAAAACAACAAGACTTGCATAAAAACTGCTAGATTTATTTTTTTCAAGTTCGTGAACATGTAGCCCCTAATATAGCCTAAAAATATGTACTGTAATTTTCTTACCTTTGGGATTTACATAAAGACTTGAAGTGGAAAGCCTTCTACTGCTCCTTCTTCTTCTTCAGGGTATATAGTTGCCACTTCTGACTTGGAGCAATTTGCCATATAGCGCTGATGACATTTTCCATTTTTCAAGTCATTAAGGAGAGATTTTGATGGGTTCCAACTTCAGCAAGATCCTCCTTGTCTAGCAACTGCTTGCTTTGCAAGTATTCTGTTTGCAACAGTTTGAGTTAACAGCTGGCTTGAATGCTTGATTTTAATTATGATCTTTGAAAACATCAGCTCAACTGCAGCGGATGAATGCGGCAAGACCAATAAATATCTCATGAATTCTGCAAGGGTAGAAAATTTTGCTTCTCCTCTTCCATCCTTTACTTCAAATAGTTCATGCCAAAAAGTTGTTGGTGACAGGCTCAAATTTTGAAAGCTTGCCTTGTAATGCAACAAACCTTCCCACTATTCTTGCAAGCCATCAAGGTCTGGCTCTTTCACAAGTGTCGGAATATGAACAGGCAACTGTGCAATAGACTTAACTTTTCGTTGTGGTGAGAGATCTCATGAATTCTGCAAGGGTAGAAAATTTTGCTTCTCCTCTTCCATCCCTTACTTCAAATAGTTCATGCCAAAAAGATGTTGGTGACAGGCTCAAATTTTTAAGGCTTGCCTTGCAATGCAACAAATCTTTCCACTGCTCTTGCAAGTCATCAATATCTGGCTCTTTCACAAGTGTCGGAAAATGAACAGCCAACTGTGCAATAGACTTAACTTTTCGTTGTGGAGAGAGAGCAACTTTTGGATCAATAACTGAAAGTTGTGCTAGGACACCATCTTCTCCCATGGGAAATCTCTTTCTTATTTGCACACACACTGCAACTAAAAACTTTTGGCAATCTGCAAGGAACCTTGTTTTACTTTCCCCTAGTGGCTCTTTCAACATCGAATATTTACCAACTAGGTAAATTTAACACCAACTAGGTAAATACACCAACTAGGTAAATATTCGAGGGAAGGAAAGCCGAGACCAACAAAAGTAACCTTTGAGAGAGGGGAGACATGTAGGGAAATATTGTTGAGAAAAAAAAGTCTAAAAGACCTTCAAGAATGCAAAGAAGTGTTCATTAGACGATACAGAACACAGGAAGAGATGGGAAAGATCAAAAACTTGTTGCAAGAGGCAAGAAGGTTAAATGATGAAAGAAATGAAGAAGAGAAGAAAAATTTTCGTTACGGAATACTTCCAGACAAAGGGGAGATAAAGAAGATAATGACAGAAGATCAGGGGATGGGGCCTCATTAAGATTGTTATACACAAATGCTGATGGATTAGCTGGTAAGGCAGTAGAATTAAAAGATAGGATTCACAACAGTAAGGCAGATATAGTAGCAATTACAGAGACTAAGTTGAGTGAGGACATAAACAGTGTCACAGTTTTTCCTAAGGGCTTCAGAATACTAAGGGTCGAAAGATCTGAGAGGACTGGTGGAGGGATAGCACTGCTCATAAGTGAGAGGATTCAAGTTGAAGAGATAAACTTGGCTATAGAAAGTGAGTTCAGGGAATTTCTTGTTGCTCGCATAAATACTGGGTCAGAGAGCATTATAATAACTGTTGTATACAACCCACCAAGGAACCAAAATAGGCTTGAAATTTATGAGGAAAGTCATATAGGTACGATTGAAGTCATAAACTCAGTTGTTAACATGGCGCGGGAGAAAAAATGTAGGATTTTGATTATGGGAGACTTTAATCATAAAGAGATAGATTGGATAAATCTTGACCCACACAGTGGTGAGGACTCCTTTGGGGCAAGATTCCTAGATTGCGTACAAGGGAATTTCCTACACCAACATGTAATGGAACCAACAAGAGCCAGGGGTGGGGATGAGCCATCACTACTTGATCTGGTGTTCACAGATAATGTGTTGGATATTGAAAATATTGAGTATGAACCACCAATTGGAAAGAGTGACCACTGTGTGTTGTTGATGGAGTATATCATTGAAGACATTCTTCCTGAGAGTAGAGGCACTGAGGACATGAGGAGGAACTATCAGAAAGGAGATTACATCAAAATGAATGAGCTTTTTGCAGTTATTGACTGGAGAACCTTATTTTGCAACAAATCTGTACAAGAAATGTATGACATCTTTTGTGAGAAATATGGGAAGATAGTAGATTGCTGCATACCTGTCACCAAAGTAGGTGTAATTCATGCCAGAGAGAAATGGTTCGATAATGGGTGTAAAAGAGCTAAGGAGTGGAGAGACAAATGCTGGAAAAGGTATAGGAGGAGAAAAAACATAAATGCCTGGCAAACCTACAAAAGAGCAAGAAACGACTACCTAAGTAAAAGGAGAGAGGCAGAGAAAGATTATGAGAGGGACATCACCAGGAAGGCTAAAGAAAATCCCAAGCTTTTCCACAGCTTTATCAGAGGAAAACTGAAGGTAAAAGAACAGGTTTTAAGGCTAAAGAGAGCGGATGGAAGCATCACTGAGACGGACGAAGAGATCTGCAAAGAATTGAACAAGGAGTTTCAGTCAGTATTTACAGTAGAAAATACCCCACCCCCTCAGATTGCAGTGATAGAAGCTCAAGGGCCGGTATTAGAGAACATCAACCTTACAGCCACAGAGGTATGCAAAGCGCTGATGGATTTAGATGTTCATAAAGCTACAGGTCCTGATGACATATCCCCTCATGTGCTTAAAAAATGCGCAAACACAATATCAGTGGCACTAAGTATCATATTTAAGGAGTCATTGGAGTCGGGGGAGATTCCAAGATGCTGGAAACAAGCAAATGTGATACCTATCTTCAAAAAGGGAAGGAGGGATACGGCTCTGAACTATAGACCAGTTTCCTTGACCAGCATAGTTTGCAAACTTATGGAGAAACTACTAAGGAAACATATCTCTCTTCACTTGGAATCCTTCAACTTTTTGTCAGTGAGGCAACATGGCTTCAGAGAAGGAAGATCAACAGTAACAAACTTATTAGAATTTTATGATGAGGTAAGCCAAATCTTACAGGAAAGAGAGGGCTGGGCAGATTGCATATTCCTAGACTTCCAGAAAGCGTTTGACACTGTTCCACATGGGAGACTTATTGGGAAGCTGCAATCAATGGCTAGAATAGGTGGAAATGTCTTGGAATGGATAAAAACTTACTTAGAAGGAAGGGAACAGAGGGTTAGAGTAAGACACTCAGTGTCTGAATGGAGAAGAGTTAGTAGTGGAGTTCCACAGGGTTCAGTTTTAGGGCCACTTTTGTTCCTTGTATATGTAAATGACCTACCAGAGTCTGTAAATTCATTCATGAATATGTTTGCAGATGATGCAAAGATTGTGAAGAAAGTAAAAAACGAGAACAATGGTAGAGAACTTCAGGAGGATCTAAATAATCTGCATGAGTGGTCAGAAAAGTGGCTAATGAAATTCAATACCTCAAAATGTAAGGTAATGAGAATGGGTACAAGTGCAAGAAGGCCCAAGCTTGACTACTCGGTGGCTGGAGTACAACTTCAGGAGACAGAAAATGAGAGAGATCTAGGAGTAAACATATTGGCAGATTTGTCTCCAGAAATACATATAAATGGCGTAGTAAGGGCAGCATATGCATTCTTATCAAATGTAAGGGTAGCCTTCAGGCACATGGACAAGGAAATGTTCAGAAATATTTATGTAACCTATGTGAGGCGAAAACTCGAATATGCAGCCCCCTTTTGGAATCCGCACTTGAAAAAGCACATAGCTAAGCTTGAAAAAGTTCAAAGACATGCCACGAAACTGGTGCCAGAAATACGCAATCTCGGTTATGATGAGAGGCTGAGGGAATTAGACTTGCCATCACTCGAAGCTAGAAGAGTAAGGGGGGATATGGTGACAGTCTTTAAATTCCTTCATGGTTATGATAGAGTGGATAGGGATCGATATTTCGATATGGCTGGCTCTAGAACTAGAGGTCATAGTTTGAAGCTTCGGAAGAAAACTTGTTTGCAGGATGTAAGGAAATACTTTTTCAGTGTAAGAGTAGTTGATAATTGGAATTCGCTAAGCGAGGAGGTAGTTAATGCTACCTCAATCCATAGTTTTAAGGACAGGTATGATAAGTATCACTAAGTCTAAAAATGGAACCGATCAGGAGACGGGAAGATACGAGCTTTGGGCTCTTTCCCGTAAACACAATTAGGTAATCACAATTAGGTAATCACATCTTCCACCAAGCTTTATACTGTTAACATCAAGGTACAGATATGCATCATGAGGGTTAATCTCAGAAAATTGTCGCTCTAGCACTTTGCTCTTAACAAACATGCTTAGGATGCTCCGATATTCATCAGAAATAGAGGAGTGGAGTGTACTAAGCCTGAAATATTCTGCCTGGAATTCTATGTTCATTGTATCCACTTTTCCAAGGACATAATTCAGGAATAACAACATGTGCCAAGTTCCCCTGTTTACCATTGTTTTATATACATGTGATGCTCCATCACTTTTGTCCAGAAGAGATTCAGATTGAAAAAATAGGAGAACATCCCGTTTTTCAAGTACTCGAGATATTACATGCCCTCTAGACAGCCAACGAGTCTGTGAAAGCTTAATAATTTTGTGCTTTGGACTCTGTACAACCTCTTGAATCAGTGTAAACTGATTTTGGTATTTGTGACTTCTCGAAAAATAGCAACAAATGTTCAGAAGAAAATCTTCAAGAAAGGGTGGCAAATGGGTACAAGCATGGCTTTGCACACAATGCAAACGAATGGCAGACACAGCCAAGAATAAATACATATGGTACATCTCCATTCAAACGTGCCTGAAAACCACTACGTGCACCCATCATAGGAGAACAATTATCACTGGCAAAATCAATTATGTTTTTAAGTGGTATGTCTTTACTTTGAAAAAATTTTCTCATAGCTTTGTACAAACCCTCTGCACTGGCATCTTCAACTTCCAAAATGTCTAACTTTCAACTTGTTCTTGTTGTAGTATTGTACCATGACAGCAAGTATTTGTGACACTGAAATGTCTGTGTTTTCGTCTATCATTAAAGAAAACTGTTTTTTCTTGCACATCTCTGCAACTTCTTCCCGTTCTTCCCATGCTAATCCATATTGCAAAATATATGAAGCTTTTGTTTGTTTCATAGTCATTTTCTTCACAGTCTCACAGTCTGGAAACATCCTTTTCATTACGTCAATCAAATGGTCTGCCTGGGATAATGCCATCCCATGTTCTGCCATAAATCCAGACAATAATTTTCCTGCATTGTGAACTTTATTGTTCGGATCTTCTTTTGGTTTCTTCATGAACTGCATAATACTCACACTATTTTTCTTTGATTCATAGTTTTTTATATGCTTTGATGTAGCTTTGTGGCTTATCAAACCACCTTTGTTTGGATTCTTTAGCTTGCAATCACATACTACACAAAGTACAACATTCTTATCTTTAGGATCTGCCTTGATCCAGTCTTTAAACTCAGGATCAGTTAGCCACTCGCTATTAAAAGACTGGCTGTATCACATATTTTTTTTTCCTCCACTATAGCCTGCACTAGGATACTCCGAATCACTCATTGTCACCTGATGTTTCAGATTCTTTTGTTTAATTAACCACAATCTTAATCAAACTGAGGCCCCAGGCAAGAAGTCAGTGCAAATCACTCCTATATCGCTCATATTCTCACTCCATGATTAATGCTCAGCCTAATATCACCCTCACATATTTTGGTTCAGATACACGATAATTCAATGTATAGTCAACTGAAAATGCCTTATCTTCTAACCAGACAGTTTAATTAACTACCAGTATATAGATACAAAAGAAAATATACACTCGATGTTTGACTAATTTATGAATATTTAATCAGAGAAGAAGGTGCCATGGACGAATCATTTTTGGGAAAGATGGATTGGTGTGAAAGGGAGTTGCGTGAGTTGCCCTCAGATATATAGAAAACAAACAAGAAGTAAACAAGTACCGTATCACCATACAACGCACGAGTATTGCAAACGGTTGCTGAGATAAGAGGGAGGGAGGGTCCTCATAAGTTGATGGGATAGGAGAAGGGTATGGTTCCCTACACTTATCCTAAGAGAGAGAGAGAGAGAGAGAGAGAGAGAGAGAGAGAGAGAGATATCCTGTCTCTGTAATGAAATACTACTAGATTTGTATGATTTTGAAGAAAAAACTACTAGACTACTACATCGAATCCAAAAATACTAGATCTATATATATATATATATATATATATATATATATATATATATATATATATATATATATATATATATATATATATATATATATATATATATATGTAGTCACCGTGGCTCAAGCGATAGCGTCTGCGACTCTGAGGCGTCCGGTCCAGGGTTCGCGCCCCGTCACGAACTGAGGTTAGCAAGGGAATGCACTCAGGGTAACGATTACACTTGCCAAAACAAGTCCTTCGCAAGGAGGCAACCGTCCTAGCCCTTGGTTGAAAAGGGAGTCCGTGACGTAAAACAGGGACGAACGATATATATATATATATATATATATATATATATATATATATATATATATATATATATATATATATATATATATATATATATATATATATATATATATATATATATATATATATATAAGCACAAACTATACGTACGTCATTAAATGTAAGGAAGCCCATAGGAACAACACAGAAAATAACTATATTTCGGATCTTAACTGGATCCCTTCTCAACGCTAGGAATCCAGTTAGTACACAAAATTTAGCGTTATTTTCTACGTAATGTTTCTCTGATGGGCATCTTTACCATATATATATATATATATATATATATATATATATATATATATATATATATATATATATATATATATATATATATATATATATATATATATATATATATATATATATATATATATATGTGTGTGTGTGTGTGTGTGTGTGTGTGTGTGTGTGTGTATGTGATTACCTAATTGTCTTTACGGGAAAGAGCCCAAAGCTCGTATCTTCCCGTCTCCTTTTTTTTTTTTTTTTTATGTTCTCCCTTGAGGGTGAGCGGACATTCCCTTGTGGCCCGAAGATGGGGTCCATTTTCTACTTAGTGAAACTTATCATACCTGTCCTGCAAAGATTGTGAAGAAAGTAAAAAACGAGAACAATGGTAGAGAACTTCAAGAGGATCTAAATAGTCTCCATGAGTGGTCAGAAAAGTGGCTAATGAAATTCAATACTTCAAAATGTAAGGTAATGAGAATAGGTACAAGTGCAAGAAGGCCCAAGCTTGACTACTCAGTGGCTGGAGTACAACTTCAAGAGACAGAAAATGAGAGAGATCTAGGAGTAAACATATTGGCAGATTTGTCTCCAGAAATACATATAAATGGCATAGTAAGGGCAGCATATGCATTCTTATCAAATGTAAGAGTAGCCTTCAGGCACATGGACAAGGAAATGTTCAGAAATATTTATGTAACCTATGTGAGGCCAAAACTCGAATATGCAGCCCCCTTTTTGGAATCCGCACTTGAAAAAGCACATAACTAAGCTTGCAACAGTTCAAAGACATGCCACGAAACTGGTGCCAGAAATACGTAATCTCAGTTATGATGAGAGGCTGATGGAATTAGACTTACCATCACTTGAAGTTAGAAGATTGAGGGGGGATATGCTGATAGTCTTTAAATTCCTTCATGGTTATGATAGAGTGGATAGGGATCGATATTTTGATATGGCTGGCTCTAGAACTAGAGGTCATAGTTTGAAGCTTGGTAAGAAAACTTCTTTGCAGGATGTAAGGAAATACTTTTTCAGTGTAAGAGTAGTTGATAATTGGAATTGGCTAAGCGAGGAGGTAGTTAATGCTATCTCAATCCATAGTTTTAAGGACAGGTATGATAAGTATCACTAAGTACATAATGGAACCGATCAGGAGACGGGAAGATACGAGGTTTGGGCTCTTTCCCATAAGCACAATTAGGTAATCACATACTTACATATATATATATATATATATATATATATAATATATATATATATATATATATATATATATATATAATATATATATATATATATATATATGTGATTACCTAATTGTGATTACCTAATTGTGTTTACGGGAAAGAGCCCAAAGCTCGTATCTTCCCGTCTCCTCATCGGTTCCATTATGTACTTAGTGATACTTATCATACCTGTCCTTAAAACTATGGATTGAGATAGCATTAACTACCTCCTCGCTTAGCCAATTCCAATTATCAACTACTCTTACACTGAAAAAGTATTTCCTTACATCCTGCAAACAAGTTTTCTTACCAAGCTTCAAACTATGACCTCTAGTTCTAGAGCCAGCCATATCAAAATATCGATCCCTATCCACTCTATCATAACCATGAAGGAATTTAAAGACTATCAGCATATCCCCCCTCAATCTTCTAACTTCAAGTGATGGTAAGTCTAATTCCATCAGCCTCTCATCATAACTGAGATTACGTATTTCTGGCACCAGTTTCGTGGCATGTCTTTGAACTTTTGCAAGCTTAGTTATGTGCTTTTTCAAGTGCGGATTCCAAAAGGGGGCTGCATATTCGAGTTTTGGCCTCACATAGGTTACATAAATATTTCTGAACATTTCCTTGTCCATGTGCCTGAAGGCTACCCTTACATTTGATAAGAATGCATATGCTGCCCTTACTACGCCATTTATATGTATTTCTGGAGACAAATCTGCCAGTATGTTTACTCCTAGATCTCTCTCATTTTCTGTCTCTTGAAGTTGTACTCCAGCCACCGAGTAGTCAAGCTTGTGTGTGTGTGTGTGTGTGTGTGTGTGTGTGAAAACCTGAATCATATTTTACCCATGATCGGGACTCGAACCAAAGACACATAATTACTGTGCCAAGATGCTACCAACTGCACCACTGAAGGTGTAAGAAAGAAGCCAATCTCAAAACTAATTGGCTTGCTAGGAATAAATGCATTATTTCTGAATGCCTTTGCGTTCATATTACAGCTTCTCCCATCCTCACTCGTAGCTTTGTTTTTGCATTTCATTCAAATCCCATTCTATATAGGCCTCAGTAATAATCAAACAAGCACATTAACATATGTGAAAACATTATTTATATTTTACCCCTGACTGAGACTTGAACCTAAGAGACGTAGTGCTGTGCTAAGGTGCTACCAACTACACCACTATCTTAGACCTTCAGTGATGTCGTTGGTAGCGCCTTGGCACAGTAATTATGTGTCTTAGGTTCAAGTCCCAGTCAGAAGTATAATATAAATCATGTTTTCACATATGTTAATGTGTTTGTTTGATTATCAATGATGCCTATATAGATTGATATTTGAATTAAATATGAAAACAAAACCATAATTAAGGTTGGGAGAAGCTGTAATATGAACAAAAAGGCATTCAGAAAGAATGCGCTCACTCCAAGCAAAGCAGTAAGCTTTGAGGTTGGCTTCTTTCTTAGACCTTCAGTGGTTTAGTTGGTCATGCTTTGGCACAGTAATAATGTGTCTTAGGTTCGAGTTCCAATCAGGGGTAAAACATGATTCATATTTTTATATGTTAATGCTTTTATTATTGATGCCTATTTAGATTTGGATTTTAATTATATGCAAAAACAAAGCCACGAGTGAGGTTGGGAGAAACTGTAATATGTACAAAAAGGCATTCAGTAAGAATGTGTTCATTCTTAGTGTAGTTTAGTAAGTCTAAAAGTAGTTTGGTAGTTTGTGGTAGTTTACTTATGGCAGAGAGTTGTTTTTGCTGAGATGGGTGAGTTAGTGGTGGTGAGGGCATTGAAGATCTAATCGTTGTGCAGAGAGGTTGTGTTTTTGGTGACGTTTATGCTTTTTTTGCCAGCCCATTTGGCATTTTTGTATTTTGGTTCATGCTGTCTTTTGGTATTATCGTTATTGCTTGTCGCTCGTACTGACTCATCATTGGTGTTATTCAGTTTAATTCAAACCACAAACTATCCAGGCTATAACCTGCAGTCATGGCATTTAAAGTCTTGTCGGAGATGATTAGACTATTCACTGGTGAAAGAGATGTGGTTTCATGGATATTGAAAGTTCAGTTGGTGGCTAAGTTCCAGAAGATTTCTGATTTGGCTTCTTTTATTCCACTGTATTTGGAGGGGGATGCTATTGCTTTGTATTTAGAAATGAGTAATGATGACCAGGGTGATTCAGAAATAATAGTAGCTATGTTAAAAAAGGTGCTTACTGATGGAGCCTTTATAGCTTATGCCAAATTGGTTAGAGTCAAATGGAGAGGGCAACGTGTTGATGTGTAGGCAAATGACATAAGATGTGTGGCTGGGCTAGCTGAGTTAAAAGGGGCTGGTTTGGAAAGCATTGTTCGTTTGACTTTTGTCAATGGATTCCCAGATAATATAAGTATAGCTTTGCAACAAATCAATGAGGTTTTAATTAAACCAGTTAGTGAACTGATTAATGTGGCAAGAATTTCGTGAAAAACTAGGACTGATGAGGAGCATGTTGTTGCAGTGGCAAGAGGGTTTGAGTTGCCAAAAGAGGGGAGTAGCAGTATAGGAATTAAGGAGAGGCTTTAGGTGTGGTGGCCCTCATTTAATCAAATATTGCAAGAAAAAAATTAGGTGTTTCAAGTGTAACAAAGTAGGACATATTGCCAACCAATGTGATCAAAAAGACTCAAGAATATACCCAAGGGCAGGGAAACGAATAGAGGGGGGGGGGACTGCTGTGCCAGCAGTAACCCCCTTGTTAATGATAAGGTGTGGTCACTACCTGTTATTGATGTGCAGGTGAATAATTGTTCAGCTAGGGGACTTGTAGATTCCGGTTGTACTAAACCAATTGTTCATGCTAAGTTGGTAGCTGGTTGAATAGGAGAAACTTTTGTATGTGCTTTCGATGGAAGACAGGTCAAGTGTGTGGAGTGGGGAGGTTGTTAAGTTTTTTCTACTAAGGGGACTCAAAGTACTGAACTCGGTTAAGAGCTGACAAGCTAACAGGACATTAATTAATTTTGCAAATTACCCGTGCAACCACTACTCGGTTAAGGGAAACTCAGAATTCAACCTCATTTTAATTTTGGAAATGCAATGACACATTACAAAAAAATTTGTATATTTTTGGAGAGCTGAAACATGTTTAAAATTTAAATTTATGAAATGCTGCCTCGAATCGCGGAGGTAGTGAGCACGATTTCCATTCCCGGCACCACAAATGGATGTAAAGACTTTGTCCTCAACTCAACGATCACCTCTGTTGCACAGGCAGAGTAGAATAGAGGACACTGCAGTTCCAGAAACAGAAACAACACACCATTAATAATGGGAAAACCGAAGGCACGAGCACACAAATAATGAGTTTCCAATATTATTCTACTGGATGAAAATATATTGGTTAGTCACAGCTAACTAGAAATATTTATGCTACCATAAGAGCATACAAAACCATTAATTATTTGTTGGCATTAGGGGAAAACAATTTATTCACAATAAATGAAGAATAAGTGAGAAAAATACAGTATGTATCCCTTAAATTGTGGGCAACCACAAAAGTTTGCAATGCCAATAGGGCAAAATTGCTTATTAATTATTTGCAATTTACATGGTAAAATTCTTTATTTATGATAAAGGGAGAACCTACGAGATAAATATGTATTCACTCAATTTTGGTTAGCAAGAAGTATTTGCAGTGTAAAAATGGCAAAACCATCTTTTGAAGTATTTGCAACTTATAACTCAAAAGACTGTATTCCCAATATATGAAGAATCAGCAAGATAAATACAGTATGTCTTTGGTTAACAAGAAATATTTGCAATGCCAATAGGATAAAATTTACATATTAATTATTTGCAGTTTATAGCATAAAAAACTTTAGTTAAGTTATTAATTATTTGCAATTTATATAGTAAATCACTTTATTTACGAATTTTGACGTAAAACACTTTATTTACGATGATGGAAAGGGGTGAAATGAAATTAGAATTCATTAGGAAAAAGGGATAGATTTTTATGTGGTATGAAGCAAGATTCTGAGGATGAGATTTTAGTTTGGCACATTCAATGAAAGAAATTTCTTATCAATGTATATTGGCGGTAATTTCCAGGTCAAGAAATTAAGTTTGACAAGTGAGATTCCAGTTAGGTAACTACAAAAGATCGTTTTGTATGGGAATGGAATCTGGGAAAATTCTCGTGAAATTTGACCAGTAGAGGATTTGACAAGTAACGAATTTAACCAGTTTCTCGAATTCTCAATTTGCTTGACCAACGAGCTTTACCATACACTATCTTTCACCTTGTTTGTGCCAGATGGATTCCTGTGAAGATGCACCATAAATAAGGTTTGAAGTAAGCTTGACTGCTGTAGTGAAATCTTGCCTCTGGGATATTTGGCCGCCAAATGATGGCGATTCAATGTCCCTCCTAGTGACGTCATCTGTAGGATATATATCCAGAGCATTAACTCGTTCATATAAAATTCGAGGTCTATTGTAGTGGTGATATCTGGCAGGCAATTATGGCAGAGATGCAAGGGAGAGACAGTATTTTAGGTGCAACAAGCAGAGGCAAATAAAAAAAAACAAGAATTATTATGGGCAAAATAGGTTACTGGAGAACACTCTCTAGAATATTCTTTGCATTGCAGGAGACAGAATTTTAACTATTCAAATAATAATGAAGTTACTGAATATGTATCTAGACAGACTACTGACATATCAGCAGGGTCATCTTTATAAAAAAAATTATTAGCAAGAGCAATTTTTATAATATAACAATATTTATCAGCAAAGCAAGTACATTGCATAAACAACGTATCTAACAGACTGGCTAGGATTATGGTATTGTTCATGAGAAAAAAGAAAAAGCAGAAAACAGAAAATAGGAGGGAGATTTTTATATTGGGATAATGCTTTCTACATGTACAAGAATAGTAAACAAGATATATTTAAAATTAGCGATATACTGAAATATAAATTGTAAATAATCATAATTTGCAAAATGCAAGGATTGAGAATTTTTTTAGTAAAAAAAAAAAGACAGGTAAATTACAATGAAATCACTAATAAGGCATCTATAAAGACCTCTGGTTCTTGGAGAAAATCACTCTGTCACAAAGGCCCTTTCTAGAAAATACTGAATTAACAAAATTCTACTACAGAAAGCGAAAGAAGAACAGAGGAAGTTATGGTGACTTCAGTGTTAATATGAGGGCTGAGAGATACTTTTAAGGGAAAAGAGCAAATGAACAAAAAACTAGGATCCACAACTGGAACATATCATACTATCAGTAAAGTGAACAATTCTTATTAAAAAAAAAAAACATTAAATGACATGTAAAACATAAAAGGAATGTGATGATATTCAAATTTCAAGAAAATTAAATATCAGAGAACATCAATATTTAATTTTAAGAATTCTTCACGTGCATTAAAGCAATAAAATAATATGCAAAAAAAAAAAGGAAATACAATATAAGTAAAAGGAAAATTTGAACCAAGTCGTCATTAACAGTGGTGAGTGGACTAAACACAGCTTCGGCTATTCAACATAACCTAAAAGTTTCCGCCATGTTCTGGCTTTCAGAGTCCCACAAAGGGCAATATAAAACTACAATAAAAAAATTTTCATTATCTTCTTATTCGTCTTCCATTGTGAGGGCGGTGACTGTGGCCAGAGGGGCTTCTTCTGAAAAACTCCACTCCTGTAAGTCTGTTTCCACTGCAAGAGAGGAGTACTCCAACATAGGAGGTAAGGGGTGGCTATAATGGAGCACCTGTGTTGCTGCAGCCTCGGATGTAATGTTGATGCTGAGGGCACCTATAGAGGTTGCTGAGAGTGCCAGTGCAGGATCCCTGTGAACCTCCGGGTCCTCACAATACAGCTTCAGCTGGTTAATGTGGTATGTTCGGTTATTGCCATCAACATTTAACACGTAATTGGCGGGGGTCACAAGGTGTACCACAGTGTATGGTCCTTTCCAGCATAGCATTAACTTGCGAGTATCTGTTGGAAGAGCTCAATCTCTTGGTGTCAGGGCATGACGCCAGGCACGCTTGTCAAAGAGGAGCTTGGCAGTCTGCTGGTGATCCTTAATGACTAATTGTGCAGTTTTCCAGGCCTTTTTGAGATGGGACGAAAACTTCAAACTATACTCATGGACCTCCCTATCTTCATCCTCAATGGTAGGTGAGTCACAACATTCTGCCAAGAATTCCACTGGGCCTCTAACCTTATGACCATAAATCAGCTCGAAAGGGGAGTATTCAGTAGAGCCGTGGGGTGTGTCTCTGAAGGAGAAAAGTGCAGCAGGGACGTACTTGTCCTACTGCCTGGGTATATCTATCACTAGCTTGCGCAAACATCACTTCAATGTCTTGTTATTGCGTTCACATGCTCCATTTGATTAGGCATGTTAGACACTCATACGAATGTGCTTCATTTCTAAGAGGTTACAGAAAGCCTTAAAGTGCCTACTTGTAAACTGACTTCCAGAAGTGACCTGATCAGGGAAGGCAAAACTGGAGCAGATTTCTATAAGGCCAGCACGACTGCTTTGGTTGTGATAGAAAATAGTGGCATTGCATCTGAGTAACTTGTTGCCAGGTCATCTTATACCAGGAGGAACTGTTTCCCATGGATGAAGCTGGGTTATTAGGACCTAATATGTCAATAGCGACCTTGGAAAATGGCTCCGTTGAAATCTTAGTTATGCCCATGGGGACCTCCGGTACCAGTTCCGTAGAGGTGAATTGACAGATGGGGAGGAGCCCACGTATCTGTCTCCCTTGATGTACATGTTTGGTCATGCAAAAGCTTTCTGAAGGACATGCCGAGTTATTGCTTTTCCTTTGTGTCCTCTCAGAGGTAAATGGTGTGCCATATACATAGCCTGGCGATGCAACGAAGCGGGCACCACCAACTGTTTAAAGGTATGGCCATCTTTAGTCACATGCCTACGAAGGACTCCATCTCCAAAGGCATAAGTGATCTGGCCTCCTCCTCTCACCGTAAAGGTCCTGCTGCAGTTTGGCAAAGCCTGAACGGGATTTCAGTGGCTCTAGATGTGCATCTTCTGGTAAAGGAGGGGGAAACTCTCCGCGTTCCATATAATGGGTACTAACGGCAGCAGACTCAGTGGAGTCAGTTGGAGAATCGTTCAAATTCCTGGCATCAGAGCAAGTAGTTGCTACTGAAATGGCTTGTTGTGACTTCGCCCGAGAGATATTCCACTGAAAAATATCCTCATGGTAGAGGTCGGCCTGGAAGATAGGAGCTAGGTTCAGTACACGACCCAGCAAGACAAACAAACAAACAAACAAACATTTACATAACAAACAGTGTACATAAGCCAAATCAATGCCTCCTGTATCATAAATGTTTTTACTACATAAATTGCAAATAATTGATAAGTGAATTTGCCCTATTGGCATTGCAAACATTTATAATTACCCAAAATCTAAGGAAAACGTACTGTTTTTGTCTCGCTTATTCTTCATTTATCATGAATAAATTTTTTACGCTAATGCCGGCAAATAACTGATGGTTTTGTATGCTCTTACGGTAGCGTAAATATGTCTGGTTAGCTGTGACTAACCAGTAGAATAAAATTGGAAACTCATTATTTGTGTGCTAGCACCTTCTACTCTGCCTGTGTGACATAGATGATCATCGAGTTGAGGCCATAGTCTTGGCATCTGACTGTGGTGCTGGAAATCGAAATTTTGCTCACCACCTCCAGATTTGAGGCAGCATTCCATAAATTTATATTTTTAAATTTGTTCCAGCTTTCAAAAAATTAATTCAATATTGTTTTAATGTGTCATTGCATTTCCAAAATAGAAATAAAGTTGAAATCTGAGTCTCATTTAACCGAGTAGTGGTAGTATGGGTAAATCTGAAAAAAAAAATGTCCTGTCTGTTTGTGAGCTCATAACCGACTTCAGTACTTTGAGTCCCCTTAGTAAAACAAACTTAGCAACCTCCCCACAACACAAATTGGTGCCTGAACGGGAACCAAAGCAGACTGATTCTGATATATTTTTTTTTTATTTTGCTTTTTAACAGTGCACATGAAACCCAATTACCATTGGCTTCGAGTATTGAAATGAATGAATCTTAAGCTGCACACCAAAATTTTATCGCTAGAGACGTTGCGAATCAGAATTTTTTTTTCTCAAATATTATGGTAACTAATGTCTTCCTTGTTTACTATGTGGTAAGCAAAATTTCAGGAGATATGCATGAGATTATGTGGTAAAAGAATTTAAAAAGTTTGCATGACAAGAACATGTGTTACTTAAGATTCATTTATTTGTGTGATAAGATTGACTTTCAAAGCATTAGTGTTTTATATACTTGTTAAAGGGTGATATTTGTTATGAATTGCTTATATTTCTTTGGGATTTAGGAATTGGGAGTAAGCATATTAAGTATTTTGCTTATAACTGAGTTTTTATAGTCAAGCATTGACTGCTCATAGATTGGGAAGAAAAACTTTGGTGTTGTTTGTTGAGCCTAGGCTAAGCTCTTCATGTGTCTGAGTTGTCACTCAAAAAGTAAATTTTCTCATTATTAGTAGACGCATGTGCAATTTGGCTGCCTTATAAGCCATTAGCTTATCTTTGGTGTATTTTGCATAGGATTTGTACCCTTTTGGCAACACTCCAGAATTTTATTTACGACATTTTACTCGTTGGTACTGCCATATATGCGCTCATACGCAGCTATGACTGCTATACTTTACTTGTTTGTATTCTCTTGCAACGGATGCTTGTCCGTAATATTCGTTGTTGCTCATTTCTTTCATTTATACCATAACTCCAGGTACGGCCGCATATTGCTGTTAAGCAGGCACAACTGCCATCCTGTAATAGCAGTATTTCATACACTGTTTTTCAACATTTTGCTGCTGTTGCACTTGATTGTATTTTGAGTCACTTTCATGGTGAGGTTTTAGGATCACCTTTATGTTTAAGTGTGAACTGTGGTGTTATATATTTTGCTCTCTCCTTGGTGTTGTGTGGTTTTTAAAATTTTTTTACTATTGTAGAATTTTGTGGTTGATTTTTTTGGCACTTCATTATTGACTCTTCAGGAAACCACCATGGCTACCAGGCAGTCACGGGAACCACTATGGCTACCAGGCAGTCACAGGAAACCACCATGGCTACCAGGCAGTCACAGGAAACCTCCATGGCTTCCGGGCAGTCACAGAAAACCACCATGGAAACCAGGAGGTCACAGGAAACCATCGAAACATTCAATGGGGAGAGCTACCTTGACACGATGTCTCTTTTGGGTGAGCGATATGGCATGTCTGGAGAGAAACTCCTTGATAGAGCTCCTGGAAAGTTGGCTGCACACCGAGCTGAGCTATAGAGGAAAGCACGTGAGCAGGAGCAGGCAAAAGCAAAATGAGAAAGCGAGGAAGCTCAACGAGAAAATGAGCTTGCACTAGCTTGGATTAAAGCTGGAATCCCTGAAAGTGGTGCTTCACTCAGAAATGGGGACCAACCTCGTGAGAGGCCCCCCCCCAATACGACATACGAGGATGATGGCAAGCAACGGCTCAATACTTACATCCGCTCTTTTGAAAGTCTTGCCACCGCTAATGATGGCAATAATGCCGAGAGGGCTTGTTGGCTGCTCGCCTGCATGCCATCCCGTCTGCTCACCCTGGTCAGTGAGGGACCACAAGGAAGTTAGACGAACACTCATCGCCTCACAGAATTTTTTGCCAGCTAGATTTGTTTCAGCTTTCCCATTGAAGGAGGAGAACTTTAGTACCTTTGGCAAATGCAAGGCTCTCCTCTTTAATGATTGGTTGCGAGTTGCAAAGTGTCCTCATGAGAAGTGGCATCCGTTCTTGATGTTTGATTCAATTGCCAATGACCTCCCTACGGATGTTGTTGCATATGTAAGGACTCAGGTTAAGAATGAGACCAACTTTGAAAAATGTTTAGCTGCTGTGGATGAGTACCTCCAGCACAACCAGCCTGGAGTACGTGTCTATGTCCTTATGAGGGCAAGAAGGGCTGATCCCAATGCTCATCCTCAGAGTTTCATCCCCGTAGCAGACCATGATTCTCACTAGAAAGAAAATCGCAGGAATGGGAAACACAAGCGCCATTCTCAGAACTTCATTCATACAGCTCATCCTCCTCACACTCCTAGGCCTTGTTATGGCCATGCACCCACACTCAAGAAGGACGACACGGTAAGACCTAAGCCTAAGCAGTTCAGAGGCAAGGGCAATTACCCTGCTCCACCTTCCCAGGGTTTTCTTCCGAACTCTAAGAGCCACCACATTCCCTCTCACAGCGGTGGCCCACATAACTGTCTGGCCACTCGCTCAGCCCATGCCATAGAAACAAAGCCAGAAAGGACCACTGAGGATAACATCAAGGAACCATCATACAAATTTGCCAATATGCAATTCATCGAACATGATGATCCCAAGATGATCCCAAAATGCCTAGGAACCATAAATGGTGTGGAAGTTCAGATAACCCTCGACACAGGGGCCAGTGGCATATTTGTTAACGAGAGATTCGTTAGGTATAAAGATTTCACCGGCAAAGTAATTCGTGTGCAGGCTGTTGAAGGAACACCTCAGATACGACGCTGCTGTGTCATTGTCCTGGATTGCAAATACTACAAGGGAAAAGCCCCAGCTGTAGAATCTTAGAAATAAATATGTATTCATTCAATTTTGGTTAGCATAAATATTTGCAGTGCGAAAAGGGCAAAACCACCTCTTGAAGTATTTGCAACTTATAACTCCAAACACTTTATATCCAATAAATACAGTTTGTAATCATTGAATTGTGGTTAACTAGAAACATTTGAAATGCTAACAGGGCAAATTTACTTAACAGTTATTTGCAGTTTATAGCATAAAAGCACTTTAGTTAAATTATTAATCATTTGCAATATATATATATATATATATATATATATATATATATATATATATATATATATATATATATATATATATATATATATATATATATATATATATATATATATATATATATATATATATATATATATATATATATATATATATATATATATATATATATGTATGTATATATATATATATGTATATATATATATATATATATATATATATATATATATATATATATATATATATATATATATATATATATATATATATAGTAAAATACTTCATTTATGATGATAGAGAGGGGTGAAATGAAATTAGAATTTGTTAGGAGAAGGGATAGATTTTCACACGGTAATGAGCAATCTTCTGAAGGTATTTTTTTTTTATGAGTGTGACACTGGGACAGGCAGAAACTGCCCTCATCAATAAAGGCCCGGGAACGAGTAAATACCAAGACAAAGGAAAAGAAAGAGGTTAAGGACAAGGCAGAGATGAGGTAATGTCACACAAATGAAAACGACAGACAGAAAAAACAGTCTAAGTACAAAGGACCCAGAGATATGGAGGACTAGGCCCTGAGATGACGATAGATCTGCTTTTTGAAGGATGAAAAAGTCATAAGAATTAGCAGAGACAGAAGGAGGAAGAGAGTTTCAGAGTCTGGAGGTGGATGGGAAGAAGCAGTCGCTGCACTGACCAATCCGCGAGCTACAAATCTCCACACAGTACCTGTGAGATGAGGTCACTTGGCGAGTGTTACGCGGCCTCAGCAGTGGGGTAGGGATGCAACTTGCCAACTCATCAGAGTAGCGATGGAAGTAGTAGCGATAGAAAAGAGAAAGGGAAGATACCTCACGGCGAAGAGAGAGAGAATCCAGATTAGAAGTAAGAGAAAGATCATTAATGAGTCTGACTGCCTTAGATTCAACCCTATCAAGGAGATAAGTATAAGAAGAAGCACCCCAGATGTGTGAGCAGTATTCTAAGCAGGGACGGATAAGACCTTTATAAATTTTAAGTAACTGTAAAAAGGAAAAGTAATGACGAAAACGAAACAAAACCCCCAATTTTTTGGATGAAGATTTAGAAATTTGGATTATGTGATTCCTCCAAGACAAGTTAGAGGCTATATGGATTCCTAATATGTTGATAGACTTAAGAGGGTAAATTTCGTTAGTTTCTAAGACAATAGGGTGTTCAGGAGGAGGAGAAGATGAAGAGATACCCAGCAACTGTGTCTTGGAGGCATTGAATTTAACTAAATTTTTAGTGCCCCACTCAGATACTCTCTGTAAATTGGAGTTGAGAGTAGAAGAAAGAGTGATACGAGACTGATTATGAGTAGCAGATGACGGTTGTGAAGAAAAGGCAGAGGAAAAGTGAAGGGTAGAGTCATCAGTAAAGGCATGAAGAAAAGAGGTAGATGGGGATTGTAGAAGATCATTGATGAAGAGAAGGAAGAGAGTAGGTGAAAGAACAGAGCCCTGTGGAACACCACTGGTAACAGAGAAAGGGCTAGATGGCGTACCATCAACAACTACAGATATAAAATGGTCAGTAAGAAAACTGGAAATCAGAGAACAAAAAGAAGAAATAAAGCTATAGGCAGAGAGTTTGGTCAACAGAGTCTTGTGCCAGACTCTGTCAAAGCCTTAGAGATATCAAGGGCGACAACAAAGGATTCCCCATAGTTCCTCAGAGAAGATGACCATACATGAGGAAGATAGGACAGGAGATCACCAGTGGATCTTGGCTTGCGGAAGCCATACTGGTGATCAGAGATAAGTGGGGTAGATTCAAGGCGTTTCAAGAAGTGAGCACTGAGCAAAGTTTTGAAAACTTTAGCAATAGAGGAGATTAGGGCAATAGGTCAGTAGTTTGAAGGAATAGAGCAGTTACCCTTCTTAGGAACAAGTTGAACTACAGCATGCTTCCAAGATGAAGGATAGATACTGGTTGACATATGAGGCAAAAAAAAAAAAACAGAAAGCACGGGACCCAGCTCATCTGCAAACTCCTTAAGGAACCTTGCAGGGATACCATCGGGACCAGATGCCTTGTTCGTCTTTAGTGAGGACCCATATGAACTTTGTGTGAAGAAAGAATAAGGGAGGGCATAGAGTTAGAGAGGGGTAAAGATTGAGGAACAGGTGCACTGGTATCATTTATAGAAGAGTTGGCAGAAAAATGAGAGCCAAAGAGAGTGGCTTTGTCAGTGGCAGAGCAAGCTATAGAACCATCAGAACGAATGAGAGGGGGAAAGCTTGAGTTACAGAAGCTATTGGAGAAGTTTTTGACTAAGGACCAGAAACATATGCCAGTGGGAGTCGAGTTAAGGTCATCAACATTCCTTCTTATAAAGGAAGCCTTAGACCTTCGAATCTGAGCAGCACAACAATTACTAGCTATGATAAAAGCAGTGCGACTTATATCGGAAGGATACGCTTAGTAAGATTGGTGTGCCTGATTTCTGGCCTGGATAGGAATGGAGCAGGCACGGTCAAACCAAGGTTTAGGGGAGAAAAGTTTTTGTAGAAGAGGGGATGTATGCCTCCATTCCCTCGGTCATGATCTCGGCAACTTTTAGAGCTACCTGCTCAGGGCTGTGGGACCGAAAGCAGTAGTCATGCCATGGGAAGTCAAAGAGGAAGTTGCGCAAATTTTCATGTTGGGTACGCTCAAAGTGCCAAAGGCGGCGCTGAGTAGGAGGGATTAGTGGAGGGGAAGCAAAAATGGAAGAGACTGAGATCATAGAGTGGTCAGATTTGCCAAGAGGGGAAAGCACAGAATAAGAGTAGTTTGAAGGGTTAGAAGTAAAAAATAGGTCAAGAGTGTTTGCAGCATGTTCGTGACGATCAGGAACGCGAGTAGGATGTTTGATAATTTGCTCCAGATCGTGAGTAATAGAGAAAGCAAGAGCCTCGCTTCCTCCCACATCAGTGTAAGAATAATGAAGCCACTCACTGTGGTGTACATTGAAGTCTCGAATGTAGAGAACTTCGGCATGTGGGTGAGAAGATAGCAAGGACTCATGGCACGAGGACATGGGCACCGGCAATGAAAATATTTCTTATCAATGAATATCAGCAGTAATTTGCAGGTGAAGAAATTAAATTTGGCAAATGAGATTCTAGTTGGGTAATCAACAAAAGTTCATTTTGTATTGGAATGGACTAGAGAAAAATATCTTAGGATTTGACCAGTAACGAATTTACCAGTTTCAAGAATTCCCAATTTGCTTGACCAACGAGCTTTACCATGCACTATCTCTCAACTTCTTTGTGCCAGATGAATTCAAGTGAAGATGCCACGTAAAGAATTTTGAAGGAAGCATGACTGCTGAGGCAAGATCTTGCCTCTGGGATGTTTGGCCGCCAATTGAGAGTGATCAAGTGTCCCTCTTTGTGATGTCATCATTAGGCCAGCCTGTAGATACCATGTCCTCATTCCTCAGTAGTGAATATGCATATAAGTCTGTATACTGGTTAATGGAAAAGACTGTCGTGTCACTAGCCTGAACACGGTGCTGATAAAGCTGAATTTTTCTCTGAAAAGTAGCAACTTTATTAGAGTGCCTAAATCATTTTCATTATTCCCTTAAGTGATAAGTTTGGGGAATTTACATCTCCAAAGAAATCTGCAAGGTAGGTAACTTTCAACATGAACTCTCCACTCTTCATTTTCTCAAGTAGATTTACTTCTTTGGCAGTTTTTTCCTCTCAAGGAAAGTAGCTATTTCCTCTTTTAACCCAAGAACACGATGCAAAACCTTACCCAGTGATAACCATCTTGCTTCAGTGTGTGCACCCACTTCTTGACATAAAGTTCTGAATATTCTCGAGTTCACAGCACTCTCTCTGATATGGTTAACTATTTTCACAACATTTGATAAAACATCTGCAAGATCATAAGGAAGACTTTTCATAGCCAATTCATGGCGATGAATCATACAGTGTGTGAACTGAATGTGTGGAGCGATATTTCTCACACATGCTTGGAACTCTAAATGGGCTCCTTTACTTGAAGGTGATTTGTCTATACAAATCCCAACTAGTTTAGTTCAGTCAGTACCTTTATCTTTAAAACAACTTGTCAACTATTCCAAACACATCCTTGCCCCGTGTGTTTGTAGCAAGAGGTTCTGAGAACAAGTATTCCTCTTTAATTGAATGCACTTTCATGTAGCATGCATGTACAAGTAGTTGTGAACATGAAGACACATCAGTAGATTCGTAGAGTTGAATAGCAAAGGAAGGGCATTTCTGTAGTTGCGTTGTTACCTGCTCAAGAATGCCACTACCTATCTTTGTACTGTGATATTAGAGAGCGGAATCTTTTTCATCTTTTTTGCTTGTTCCTCGACCCTCACAAGCCTTGCAGCTTCAATCAAGCATTGTTTAACGAGGTCCTCGCCAATAGTGTGAGCTTTTTTTTTTCTGGCAATGTGTAAAGAAACTGCATAAGAAGTTCGAATCGAAAAGCAGCTTCATTTTGCTGTGCATATATATTGACTACCTAAATCAATTCTTGTTGACCTAAAGCTACACTCCTTTCTTTCAAAATAGGCAACATCCTTCTCTTTTAATTCACCATGACATCGCTGGAAGTGGTCATTTAGCTTACTTAGCTTCATACTGTCTGCCATCAAAACCTTCAAATTGTGTCTTGATGTTTTGCTCAGTTACATCACAAAGACTCTTCATGTCATTCACATTTTCTCTCAGTTGAAGAAAACGAATGTTGGGGGTATAAACCTGCATAATTACATACGTTAAATATTACTTTATTTACTTCTGCATTTCTAATCAATTAATTAATTTATTCATTAACTATTATTTATCAATTTACTGAATTTTATTCCAAAGAACTATTAATATTAGAAGTGCCTCATTACCCCCAGAAACGGCTTCATTACCCAATGGGGGTAATTACCCCAGTTTGAGAACCAATGATTTAAAGTCTCCTTCACACTTTAGCCTGCAGAAGCAATATACGAATAATCATTAGTTACAGGCTACCGATATATGCCATTGAGTAGAATGGTTGTGATAAGTAGCCTATTTTATTAGAAGATTTCTTTCCAAATATTTCGAATACGCACTTATCACATTGAATAATACTATATTTCATCCATGCAGCCTAATGCACTGACTTATGTACTTTTTAGCAATATTAGAATTCGGCGATCAGTTAAGTCACTCCAGCAATGTCACCACTTGTAGGGGGAGGGCTAGTACTGAAACTGAATGAAGCTTGGGAGAGATACTAAAACACGTAAATTACAATGAAAACTGTATTGTAAAATCTACAAGAGCCCGCCAAAAACAACAACCTAACCTCTGTTCCCTCTATAATATATATATATATATATATATATATATATATATATATATATATATATATATATATATATATATATATATATATATATATATATATATATATATATATATATATATATATATATATATATATATATATATATATATATATATATATATATATATATATATATATATATATATATATATATATATATATATATAATATATATATATATTATTATTTTTTTTTTGGTAATGTTCTGTATTTAACAGAAAATCATATCCGCAATTCGCATTGTAATTTTACAAAAAGAAAATATAAAAGTTACCAATTATAAATGAAAAATAAATATTTTTTCACATAGTTACAAAAGTATATTACATTAATACACGTAAAATAATAATAATAATAATAATAATAATAATAATAATAATAATAATAATAATAATAATAATAATAATAATAATAATAATATCGGATTCTCCTCAATCATACTTACGAAAAGTCCACAGTATACAGTATGATTTACGAATAAACTTCATGGCCTTGTACATGTATGTCTGTATGCTAGATGTTTTCTGTAAAGAATAGTATGAATAACACCGATTCATTGCATTCCATAAATCCAGAGGAAATACCTTATTCTCTATGTGTATATAACACAATGTATCCTTTCACTGTCATTGTAAAATACGGATACTTGTGTGTTTTACCGTAACTGTGAGAGGCGTCAACATGGGCCATTCGGTCACGTCGTACCTGATGGTACCCCAAACAAATGTGTTGGTGGTGGTGGGCTACCAATTCAAGCTTCTTACGCTGTTTGAAACGAAATGTACCTAACTTATCCTAGTGCACAAATCGAGAAGAATATTCAGGTGATCTTTTAAACCTGCGAGAGGTGAGTTACATTTCGTTACACTTTATTGTTTACGATATTTTCCCGTCTTGGTTGACGTCCCCCTGAGGAGAGTCCTCAGTGCAGTGCTTCCTAATGCGGTAGAAATGATAGAATGTTTAATATAGAGTGTGATTAAACCGAAGATAAGTGTATCAGTGGAAGGGGGAAAGAGTTGGATGTAATGCAATGACATACAATCCTAATACTATTTTCTTTTGCATAGTATCGTAGACATCTCGCAAAATTTGAAATGATTGAAACTACGCTTGTGCTCCTCTTGAAGGTGTCTTGTTTGGTAAAGAAAAATAACCCTTTGACCTCTTACTGCTAAAAAGCACTGACTTGACTCCTCATTATAGGAAGTGAAATTACATCATAGAATCAAGAGATAATGGATGAACAAAAGTCCAATGTAAATTATTATTTCGTACTGGGTCAGATTAGCTCGTATGAGTTTCGAGTTAGTTATCCTAGCGATAGAGTGACCTTTTGTTTAGTTGAGGAAACCTTATTGTGTTATGTTAATAGCATCACGATCCTAAGGGACAATTCTATGTTCCTTTAGATAAATGTCTACTATCACACCCTTAGCAAGTAAGATGAAAGTCTAATACAGTGAAAAGAAATATAATTAATCTAAAATATTAACTTCAGTTATCATCATCTTTCTTAGCTGTGAAGTAATCTAAGATACCAACAAAATATAATAGATTTAATGAAATTTTTATACACTGGCCTCGTGAATTTAATACTATGAAGCAACATTGTGGCACAGTGGAAGCTTCTGGGGCTGGTAATAATCGGGTCCCAGTTTTAATCGTGTTTCTGGGTTGAATTAGCTTTCACTGTTTCTTATTGTTACCGACTGAATTATGGGGATGTGATTTCCTGTAGGTCTTCCTGAGTACTGTATTCAGCAAATGCCTGGAGATCACTAGGTTCATGTCATTGGAGAGTGTATTTTTGCCCTGGCTATTTGGTAGTTATATAGTCGGCCTCTGTGGTATGACTTTCCCTTGCCTCTTCTTTCATTAGTAATCTTTAACCATTAACTCAAGGCAAGTTTGGTTGAGGTAAAGAATGCCTGTCAGTGGTTATCTACCACTTCAGTTGCTGCCTTTACCTCACCCAACCTTGCCTTGAGTTCACACTGTTTAGTCTATCCAAGGTCCTGGACAAATAATTGTAATTCTTGACATTTGAGGGTCAGTAAACCTACTAGTCACAAAAACCAACCCAGTAAAAACCAGTAATGAAAGCTGTTTTATAATGTGAATATATAGAGATAATTTTTAATAAAACTTGTAAGTAAATATATTGTCTTAAAAATAGGAATTTTATATTATCTGGCACTTTTGGCACCAATTTCAAAAGCATGTACTCTTGAAACTCTGATTCAGTCTCGTGGACACACTTGGTCGTAATATAAAAGAATTAGCAAACAATGTTTCAGTTGGTGCAGACTTATTAACGTTGATTTTCATTGAGTTAAATAACAAATTATCCCTGATAAGTACTCATACGCAGCATTCTCAAATTCCACACGTAATGAACATAAAAGTGGTCACAGAAACCAACCAAGACACCTTTTTTGTAAGCCTGGTAAGTTTGTGCGTGATCTCATCATTAGATACTGTATTGGATAGTCTTATTAGGTATTGTTCAGGTTGCTTTATTTGCTACTCAACGTAGATATATATCTAATGATGAGTAGATAGGTAAATTTAAGCCTTACACAGTAGTTACCTTACAGCCTCACTTCCATCACCTATATCTCATGACTTCAAGCCTTTTGTTTTAACTTAAAATGCACATATTCTCCCACTCAGAACAGCACTATCAATCTTAAAGTCCTACAGTAGTATGTTCTTTCTTTGAAAATTTAACTCTGTAGATTTTTCTTTTTCTCAAAGTGAGGCTATGACAATGAGACAGCAGGACATGCCCTAAACCTTATAGACTTGAGTTTAAATTAAAACTGATTGTTTTCATCCCTATAATCTTTTGGCAAAAGCACTCTCTGCCTTTAGGGGCTGGTTTTTATAGTAGCTAAAGACCATGCCACCTTATCTTCATGGTTTGGATCATGCAATTTTTTATTTTAATGAGTGTAACACCAGGACAGGCAAAGAAAATTACCCTCATTGGGCACGAACAAATAAATAGCAAAGAGAAAAAGAGATGGGGAATGTTGTTACTTGTCAGTTGTTGCTCCCATGCAACCAACCCATGTGTTACCAGCCAAGGGAGAGAGAAGTTTTTCCGTACTGTGGTTTCATAAGGAAGCAGTGTGCTAAAAATGTTTTAGCACTACTAAAAAATAATTTCGATTGTCAACCATTTACTTAACTGAGGGTGAACTAACCTAACTAATCTATCAAACCTAATCTACCCTAGGTAAATATTTATTTTCACACCTCCCATATTGTCAATATGAAATCACCAAAACCCACATAAATATGTGTTTCATATGTTTTAATATGTCTTTTCTTTGGAATTTGCTAGTGTCTGTGATATGTGGACTTCTCTCACCTATCAGTAATTTACAAATGTGGAGGAATTAGGTTTTTGGGTTGGAGGAAATTACTTATTCTAGTGATTCGGAGGTTAGATAAGGAAAATTGGGGAGCAAGCCTCCTGTTAGAAATCATTTCTTGTGTTTTTTATTGATTTAAGTATTTTCAGTTATAATTTCACTCAAAAACTGCTATTTACCTACTGTAGGGGGTCTTTGATTTACAATAGGGTTCCGTTCCTGACAACTGCTGCCACCTAGATCTAATCATAAGTCGGAAAACACCTAAATACGAACCTAGGTCCCCCACCAATGTTAAAAATAAATAAAAATAAATACAAGGAAGAATAATCTCAAGATTTAATCTAAGACATAAAAATAGTAAAGTACAATACACAGTATTGCTTACCTTTACTACTGTGGTTGGCCTGCATCTGAATGACTGAATAACTTCTGCCCCCATATTCAACCCAGGGTCAAGTAGCTAACACCTGCAAATGAGCACAAGTACAAGTGGGTGATGCTCCTTCTTCCCCCCTTTCCCAGTTTCACGACAATAACAATATATTTACTCTCCTTAATCAACAGGGGGCTCACTAGGATGCGCCGTCGATGCTTGTCATCCTACCAAAGAACTAATAACATCTTAGTTTTAATCATGTTGAAAGTATGTAAACGCAGCGAATGAGCACGATAAACACTATGGCAGACGAGAGGTTCAGGTTGAGAGGCATTTTCTTTACATTGCCCGTCTCTTAAAAATGCATTCTTATTGTCTTATTGTGCTGTCCTTTTGGTTTCTCTCTTTCTCCAAAATTTATATTTGTTCTTGTTTTATAAAAAGTAACTGATGCTAGTGTATTGTCATACTGCTTTTCTTCACTTTTCACTTTTGTTTCCATTAGGAGCAAATTTGAAACTTAACTTTTCTTTTACTTCATTTATCCAATTGCCAAGATTATTGCTTTTCATTTTCTTTTTATATCTTCTTTCGTAATAAATTTCAGTTCTTCATAGGTGATTTTACTTTATCCATAAATACTTCAGTTGATATTGGCCAATAATCTATTTTTATGTTTCGTTTTTTGGCTATTACTCTTTTTCGGAGTTTGTCTCTGATTTTCTTCCATATAATAATTCATTCAGATAACCAAATCCATCAACAAATAAATATATAAAACCAATAACTTGATATATACGTGTACAACTATGCCGTGTGACGACATATTCCAAAGGCCAACCTCGACAAACTTTCATATTAAGCGATCAGATTTACAGCTGTGTATTTGGTAATTTTGCAAATAAATTAAATCTAATTGCTTCAGATAACCAAATATATAAACAAATAAATGAATAAAACCATTAATTCGATATACTGTACCATTTGACTATTCTTTTGCCAACCTCATCAAACTTTTTCGCGTAAAGATCGTATCTATGTATGTATTTGGTAATATCGTAAATAAAATAAATTAATTCCTTAAAGTAAACAAATATATAAACCAATAAATTAATAACACCATTAACTTGATATATACCTATGCAACAATGCCATGTGACTATTCTTTCGCCAACCTCATGAAACTTTTTTTCATAAAGATCATATTTACGGCTATGTATTTGATAATTTTGTAAATAAATGGAAACTAAATTCCTTCTAATAACCAAATACATAAAAAGATAAATAAATAGAGCCATTAACTAATACACTTAGAACAGTGCTGCTACATGTATATTCGCCTGCCAGGCTGACAGACTGTTCAGCTCACAAAGTTTGTATTTATCACACAAGCCAGGTAGGTCGAAAATTTGATTTATTAATAATTTATGGGCCTCTGTCATAATGGCTGAAATGTGTAACTAGGAATGAAGTAAATTGGGGACCTCCTATAAATTTGGTTGGGAAGGTAAGGTTAGGTTGGTTGAGGAGGGTCTTGGGGGTGTAGCCTCTAGTAAGGAATGGTTTCTAGTGTTTTTATTTTTTAAATACTGTATACTTTATTTACAAATTTATTTAATTCTTTAATTCCAATTTACCAGGGTAGATTAGGTTAATTAAACAGGGTCTGGGGATGATAACTTGGTCTACTACATGATTTTATAATCACTGAACAATAAAGTAGGAGATAATATAAAAACAAGTGTGTGACAGTCATGGATAGTAGGGCATCTCTACAACAGCATAGATCCATATCTGAACCACGACAAATTAAATACAGGCAACATTCATACTATAAGTTTAAGATATTTTTTGAGAAGCTATTTTGAATTGTTTTGTTGGAATAGTTCAAGAGGCTTTTCTTTGTGGTTAAAGAAAATTTTGTTGTCTTGATTTGATATCCAAGGGTAAGGGTAGAACACGAACTTGAAGGTTTACACTCGTTCAGTGCCTCAATTCCTGAAGGGGCTTCATTCTATTTGGACCTTGTGGTAGCAGATCTTTTTGTTCTAAAATATAACTGGTAAGTTCAGTCTGTGGGAGTGGATATTCCTTCCCCCCAAAACAAACTGTAAGGTGTGGAAAGTACAATCCTAAAATAGCAACTGCCATGAAGGAAAAACTTGACAAAATTAAGGTCTATTAAAAACAGCAAGCTATTGGATGGAACTGAACAATATACCATTAGACTTGAGGTAAAATTTAAAAGACAAAGCTTTATACAGTAGGTTTGTATGAATCCTGATACAGTATATATAAAATATTGAAGGAGTTCCAAAAAGAATGTTACATTTACATAATTTTAATACCTAAGAAAAATGTAATTCCTATCACCTTGAAAACAAACAATATATTTGGAGGACCTATTACACATCTGAAATAATAAGTTTTAGTTACTAAATATATCCTGAAAAGAAGAAATTTATATATAGTACTCATGCACAGGTAATAATTTTTAATGTCATTGTACATACAGAGTATTATAGCTGAAATGCACTTTCAATGCAGTAAGATATATATATATATATATATATATATATATATATATATATATATATATATATATATATATATATATATATATATATATATATATATATATATATATATAGACAGTAATTATTTAAGAACCATTAGGAACATAGGGTCCTCTTTTATTTTTATATTTTTTTTATATATATATATATTTTTTTTCCCCTGGTTCGAATATAAGTGAGTTCCGACTTACGTTGCTTTTCGACTGAAGTCACCTGTGTGGAACGGAACCCTGATGTTATATGAGGACTATATATATATATATATATATATATATATATATATATATATATATATATATATATATATATATATATATATATATATATATATATATATATATATATATATATATATATATATATATATATATATATATATATTTTCTGGTTTTACGTCACGGACTCCCTTTTCTACTAAGGGCTAGGGTGGTTGCCTTCTTGCGAAAGACTTATTTTGGCAGATGTAATCATTTCCCTGAGTGCATGTCCTTGCTAACGTCAGACCATGATGGGGCGCGAACCCTCGACCTGACGCCTCAGAGTCGCTGACGCTACTGCTTGAGCCACTATATACAGTGATCCTTTGCTTTATCGCGTTTCTTCACTCAAGAATTCACTGTACTGCGATTTTTTTTGGGCAAATTTCTTTTTGGAGGTATATGCAAAAATATTAAAATATTAAAAAATAAAAATTTTCAGTATTTTCATTTTTTTTATTGAAAAAAAAATTCATTATTTAATTGATAAAAAAAAATTATTTCCCAGCCTACGAATAAGAAAACAGTAAGAAATAGTAAAAAAAACATAAATTTGAACATGTAACTCAGCGAAATTCCAGTCTCGCGCTGGGTCCCGGAACCGAACCTTCGCGATAATCGAAGGAACTCTGTGTATATATATATATATATATATATATATATATATATATATATATATATATATATATATATATATATATATATATATATATATATATATATATATAGTGATCCCTTGTTTATCGCGGGGGTTCGGTTCTGGGACCGGCCACAATAGGTGAATTTCCACAAAATAGGATCACCCTATATACATAGATATTTTACATTTATTTTTACCTTTACTGTATAAACCCTCCCTGCACTGTTAAAAAACCTCCCTTTATTTTATTAATAACAACATGCAAACGTAAATTTATATGAAAGTGATAGGTAAACTTACCCTGAATGAGGTGATGATGACTTGACATACTCATATATGTAGCTATTTTACATTTATTTTTACCTTTACTGTATAAACCCTCCCTGCACTGTTAAAAAACCACCCTTTACTTTATAAATAACAGCATGCTAACGTAAATTTATATGAATGTGATAGGTAAACTTACCGTGAATGAGGTGATGATGACGTGTATAAACTCCAGAGGAAATTATTCCACAGCCAATGACAGCTTTAAGGCTGCTTTTTGCGAGAGAAGAACATGATAATGGGGAGTTGCTGTTGCTGTTTCTTCTTTTGTTGGAAGATGATCTTGTAAGGAATCGTGGCATCATCGAGAAGATTGCAGAAGGTCACCGAACGAACCATATTATCGTCATGTTTTTGCGAGAGTTGTTGGACTGCTTTCACGTGTTCATACATGGCTGCCAGACGTTTGAGTGTAAGGCCAGGTTCTTCGATTTCTTCGTGCGTTTTCCCTGGTTCTTGTTCTTCTTCGCTCACTGATTTTGTCATTTCCTCCAAGTCTTCATGAGTCAAAGGCTGCGAGTGGCAGTTGATCACTTCATTCACGTCTTCGTGAGTCATATCTTTAAAGCCTTCTCCTCCTAGCAATGCAGCCAACTTCACAGCTTTCGCAGCTACCGAGTTATGGACTTCGTCAGGAGCAAATCCCTTGTAGTCGTAGATGACTTCGGGCCTCGAGTTCTTCCAGCTGGCATTGATTGTGGCCGGTTCATCCCATTGATTGCATTCTGAATATTTTGAAGGCATGTAGCAATCGTGTAGTTACACCCGTAAGTCTTCACTGAGAATTCTTTGTCCGAATCCATGGATTCAACCAGGTTTGCCAGGGCATTTCGTGTGTAGAGCGCCTTGAACGCACGAATAACGCCTTAATCCATAGGCTAAATCAGTGATGTCGTATTCGGTGGCAGGAACTCTACTTTAACACCGCCGTATTGGAGATTAGTTGCGTGGCCACCAGCATTATCCATCAAAAAAAGAACTTTAAATTCAAGGCCCTTTTCCGCAAGATAAATTTTGATCTGAGGGATAAAGCATTGGTGAAACCAGTCCGATGTGAGGCTTTTCATGATCCAGGCCTTAGGGTTATGCATCCAGTACACTGGCAGCAGATTCTTATTCTTATTCTTCAAAGCCCTAGGGTTCTTTGACTTGTAGATAAGCCTGGGCTTTAACATAAAGCCCGCAGCATTCCCGCACATGATGATGGTAACGCTCTTTTTGTGCTCTTTAAATCCTGGGGCTTTAGCTTCTTCTATGAAGAGAAAAGTGCGAGACGGCATTCTCTTCCAAAATAACCCAGTCTCATCCATGTTAAACACTTGCTCTGGAGCATATTCCCCTTCTGCGATAATTTTCTTCAAATCGTTGTTTACAATCTTCAGCTGCAGCTGTATCTGCAGAGGCAGCTTGTAGGCCATAGCGTTTTTGAAATTTGGCGAACCATCCCTTGCTTGCCATGAACGATTGTTTCCTCGGTGAAGAATCGCTGGAGGATCCTGGTTGTGGGTCATTGATATCTTCTCTCTCCTCCTCTACACAGTCGCCACTGACGCCGTCGGGTTCGTTTGCAGCGAATGTATCTTACAGCTTCTTTGCCTTTGTTTTTATGATATTGCTGTCTATGCGGATATTCTTCTTTCTGCAATCAGCAATCCACAGGGTCAAAGCAGATTCCATGCGCACTATTATCTTATTGCGGGGTGTTACGACCCTCTTCGCTGTTTTACTAAATGAAATAGTCGCTGTTTTCCTGATATTTGTCTCGTCCTTTTAGATGTAGCGAACAGTAGATTCGTTGAGGCCAAAATTGCGGCCGACATCCGCAAACCCTCTTCCTTCCTTCAGCATATCTAACAGTTTTACCTTATCTGTTATGGTTAACATCTTCCTTTGCCGCTTAGGCCCACTACCAGAAGCCTTAGAAGATGAAGGACGCTTGGGAGGCATTGCAGAGGTTTAAATACGTGAGTAAAAAAATCACAAGCACAACGCGAACGGCAAACATGTGAGTTAGACTGAACGGGTGAGGGGAGACAATGGAAGATGGTGGGAGAACCAAGCTTTAATCAAAAAGCCAATCAGACCCCATGATACAGAACATACAGAAAAACAATTATGTGATTCGTCGTCTCCCACCCTTTCAGCCAACAGCATCCCATGAACTATCTCACGTAGGTGCGAGCCTTTCCGTTTGCCAAGACACCAATACAGTGTACGCTATTGTACAGTATTTCACATGGTGCAATACTGTGAGTTATATGTTTAAATTTTATGTTTTTTCCTTTTTTTTACTGTTTAATTATTCTTAGGATAGGAAATACTTTTTTATCAATAAAATAATGAAAATACTGGAAATTTTAATATGTACTAGCTCACTTAGGTGCCACTGTTTTTGTTTTCCGAAATGCCGTTACCGGTATCGTATTATACATGGTGCAATACTGTGAGTTACATGTTTAAATTTATGTATTTTGCTATTTTTTACTGTTTTATTATTCTTAGGCTAAGAAATAAATTTTTTTTATCAATAAAATAATGAAAATACTGGAAATTTTAATATGTGCTAGCTCACGTAGGTGCTACCCTTTGCGTTTTCCGAAACGCCGATACCAGTATCTTACTTTCTATGGTGCAGAGTTACATGTTAAAATTTATGTTTTTTTTACTATTTCTTACTGTTTTATTATTCTTAGGCTGGGAAATAAATTTTTTATCAATAAAATAATTTAAAAATTGTTTTTCAATGAAATAATGAAGATACTGAAAATTTAAAATTTTTTAATACAGTGTTCCCCCGGCTATTCGCGTTTCTTGGTTCGCGTTCTCACTGTGTCGCAATTTTTTTTTTTTTATAAATTACTATTTTATTTTATGGGTATACGCAAAAATATTGAAAAAATAAAAATTTTCAGTATTTTAATTTTTTTTATTGAAAAAAAAATGTTTCATTATTTAATTGATAAAAAAATATTTATTTCCCAGCCTACGAATAATAAAACAGTAAAAAATAGTAAAAAACATAAATTTAGTTATACGTACGTACAGTATAACTCACAGTATTGCATCATGCAAAATAGTGTCCGATAGCATACAATGTATTGGGATCACAGCTACGTGAGCTAGCATATATATATATATTTCCAGTAGTTTCATGATTTTATTGATAAAAAAAACGTATTTCTTAGCCTAAGAATAATAAAACAGTAAAAAATAGTAAAAAACATAAATACTAACAGTATTGCAACATGTAAAATACGATACCGCTATCAGCGTTTCAGACAAAGGCTTCCACCATCTTCCATTGTCTCGCCTCACTCGTGTGCGCCGTTCACGTTGTGCTTATTAATACGATTTGCTTGTGATATTTTTACTCGCATATTTTAACCTTTGCAATGCCTCCCAAGCATCCTGCATCTTCTAAGGCTTCTTGTAGTGAGCCTAAGCACCAAAGGAAAATGTTAACCATAACAGATAAGGTAAGTTTACCTATCACGTACATTTAAATTTACGTTGCATGCTGTTTTTTTTATAAAGTAAAGGGTGGTTTTATAACAGTGCAGGGAGGGTTTATACAGTAAACGTAAAAATAATTGTAAAATACCTATGTACAGGAGTATGTCATATAAATTTACGCTTGCATGCTGTTATTTATGAAGTAAAGGGTGGTATATGAACAGTACAGGGAGGGTTTATACAGTGTAAACATAAAAATAAATTAAAATATCTATGTACATATAGGCTGATCCTACTCCGCGGTTTTCCTGGTTCGCGCCGGATCCCGGAACCGAACTACCGCGATAAGGGGGAGAACACTGTATACAGTATTAATATTCTCGCATATACCCAGAAAAAAAAAAATCTTGCCAAAAAAACCTCGATGCACTGAATTTGCTATAGGTGAACCACGATATAGCGAAGGATTACTAAACAGTATACAGTGTTCCCCCCCATACCGCGGTAGTTCGGTTCCTGGACCCGGCGCGAACCAGGAAATCCGCGGAGTAGGATCAGCCTATATGTACATAGATATTTTAATATATTTTTACATTTACACTGTATAAACTCTCCCTGTACTATTAACAAACCACCCTTTACTTCATAAATAACTGCATGCAACGTAAATTTATATGAAAGTGATAGATAAAACTACAGTGAATGAAGTGGTTATTACATGACATACTCATTTACAATTATTTTTTCGTTTACGTACTGTATAAACCTTCCCTGCACTGTTAAAAATACATGAACTATTTCACGTAGGTGAGAGCTACTGGAAATATAAATATATATGCTAGCTCACGTAGCTATCGGACACTACATATATCACATGATGCAATACTGTGAGTTATACTGTACGTACGTATATCTAAATTTATGATTTTTACTAGTTTTTACTGTTTTATTATTCTTAGGCTAGGAAATACTTGTTTTATCAATAAAATAATGAAAATTTTAATATTCACTAGGTCACGTAGGTGAGAGCCTTTGCGTTTTCCGAAACACTGATACCGGTATCGTATTTTACGTGGTGCAATGCTGTTTACTATTTTTTACAGTTTTATTATTCTTAGGCTAAGAAATACGTTTTTTTATCAATAAAATCATGAACTTACTGGAAATATAAATATATATGCTAGCTCACGTAGCTATCGGACACTATTTCGCATGATGCAATACTGTGAGTTATACTGTACGTACGTACGTATATCTTAATTTATGTATATGCTAGCTCACGTAGCTATCGGACACTACATATATCGCATGATGCAATACTGTGAGTTATACTGTGCGTACGTATATCTAAATTTATGTTTTTTTTACTATTTTTTACAGTTTTATTATTCTTAGGCTAGGAAATACTTTTTTTTATCAATAAAATAATGAAAATTTTAATATTCACTAGGTCACGTAGGTGAGAGCCTTTGCGTTTTCCGAAACACTGATACCGGTATCGTATCGTACGTGGTGCAATACTGTTTACTATATTTTACTGTTTTATTATTCTTAGGCTAAGAAATATGTTTTTTTTTTATCAATGAAATCATGAAACTACTGGAAATATAAATATATATGCTAGCTCACGTAGCTGCGACCCCAGTACATTGTACGCTATCGAACACTATTTCGCATGATGCAATACTGTGAGTTATACTGTACGTACGTATATCATTCAGTTATTAGTACAGTGTATATTAATTTAAAATTCATTTACTTATTTGATGATTGTACAAAATCTCTTGTATTTATTCATTGTAATTTGGACCAAATATTCCTTTTTTAAAGATTATGCTTTTCAAAAGAGGTGGTCAGTAAATGTATCTATCTATCTAAATTTATGTTTTTTACTATTTTTTACTGTTTTATTATTTGTAGGCTTGGAAATAAATTATTTTATCAATTGGATAATGAAATATGTTTTTTTCAATAAAATAAAAATACTGAGCAATCTTTTTTTTTTAATATTTTAATATTTTTGCATATACCCATAAAATAAAATAATAATTTATGAAAAAAAAAAAAACGATAAGTGAGAACGCGAACCAAGAAACGCGAATACCCGGGGGAACACTGTATATATAAATATATATAT
>JAXCGZ010005762.1:107500-147575 GCA_037179515.1 Halocaridina rubra
AATATTGTGCAGCTCCTCTATATATATATATATATATATATATATATATATATATATATATATATATATATATATATATATATATATATATATATATATATATATATATATATATATATATATATATATATATATATATATATATATATATATATATACTGATCTTTCATAACATTGAATAAATATTGTGCAGCTCTATATATATATATATATATATATATATATATATATATATATATATATATATATATATATATATATATATATATATATATATATATATATATATATATATATATATATATAGTGGGAGGGGTTCAAGGGCCAGTAATGGGAGATGAAAATGAGAGAGAAATTACAAGAGAGGAGGTGAAAAGGGCATTGTATGAAGCTTGAGGAGTATGATTGGTGTATCTCGATTGGATAGGGTTAGGAATGAAGTGGTGAGAGCAAGAACGGGTGTGAGGAGAGAAATTGCAGCCAGAGTAGATATGAATGTTCTGAGATGGTTTGGCCATGTGGAAAGGATGGATGATGAAAGGCTGCTGAAAAGGGTGATGAATGTGAGAATTGATGGGAGAAATGCTAGAGGGAGGCCTAGGTTTGGATGGATGGATGGAGTAAGGAGAGCCCTTAATGATAGGAGGATGGATGTGAGGGAAGCAAGCGAGCGTGCTAGGAATAGGAATGAGTGGGGAGCGATTGTGACGCAGCTCTGATGGGCATCTGCTGTTACCACGGGGCTGCATCTTGCAGAGGTAGCCCTGTGGTAGGGGCAGTAGGAGGAGTTGGCAGTTGTGAAGCGACACAGGTTGTGGAAGAGCCGGGAGGATGGGCTGTGGCACTCCAGCAGTGCCAGCTGAACAGTCGCTAGCTCCCTCGTCATTGCCCATAGAGCAGAGTAATCCCCCTATTTGTTTTCCTTTCTTGATGTCGGCTACCTCCCAATTAAAGAGGGAAACAGCCAAGGTAGATATATATATATATATATATATATATATATATATATATATATATATATATATATATATATATATATATATATATATATATATATATATATATATGTAAAAGAGTTTTATTTCTTTGTTTGTATGTTTTTCCTGAGGTTATAGTTTCTAAATGGAAAATATTAAGATTTCTCAGCTTGCCAAACACTATTTCTTTCACTGAATTGTGTTAATTTGTGCTGTAAGCTTGTAGTTTATGATACAACGTTTGCTTTAAAATATTTTTTTCTTATTTTTATATATTTTTATCATTGTTGAAGACATCATCAGTGTTACTTTCTTCCCTTTCAGTTAAAGGATAGTACTTGAACTGAATTTGCCTGTGAGAATTTTGGAAAAAACAGAAAAATTAAGACTTGACAGATACTCAAACTTAGTTGCACCATGGATGACAGAAATCACTGTCTTGATTTTCCTGAAGTTGACTCAGCTATGGAGGTGAATGATGATGATGTTATGGTACTTGTTGATGAACTGGATCAAGAAGAAGCTTCATTATTGGAACAGGAAAAAACGGAATCATTGATTGCATATAAATTGCATTTGGCAATGAACAATAGTGTGGGATGCCAAACAGATTTTGAGACTTTTGTATGTAGTAGCATCCCAGTTCTATTTTGTGGGTTGATTTCTCCGGATTGTGATGCTACAACGCAATGTGATATACCCAAGGTGATGAACGTTTCTGTGCAAACATATGGCCTTAATTCACCTCCTAGGGAGACCTTAAAATCCCTTCCAAGAGTTATAAGTTTAAATAAAACTAACAAAGTGGAAGAGGAAGATAGAATAAAGATATCTGTGCCTATGTTGAAAAATGGAAGAGGGACCAGTGTACAGTCAAATATTGGGCAACTATCCAGTAAGGCAGGTGAAACAGAAAACTACAGAGTGTCTGGGACTCCATTAGGTACCCTTACTGTATCTATAAATAAGGGAACAAATGTGGTTACCATAGGAAAAAAGGATGAAGCACCAAAGCCTACAGTTGATATGAACTGTATCAATAAGAATCAAGGGGCCATCACAACATTCAAAGGTTGGTCAGTCTTTTAGAATTTCTTGTTGAGTACCTGTCCATATGTATTTTGAACTTGATATCCATTGAACAAGTGACTTGCATTACATGTTCTTTTAACTTTTTTTTTTTTTTGTCAAATTGTAAAATAATTACATTATAATAACACAAGTGCAGTGGCTGGATTCTATCCAAGTGAGGCTTTGAATGGCCTCTGCCTATCATGTTCACTCTTTATTTATCTGTTATCTCTCACTCTACAAATTCTCTTTCTCTCTTGGAATTGGGTGGATTTTATAAAACTTAGGTGTTGAGCTGCCTCTGCCTTCCATGTTCTCTTTGTCTTTCTCTCTCACTACAGGTTCTCATTTCGATCTTGATTTGGGTGGATTCTATCCAAATGAGGTGTTGAGTGGCCTCTACTTCCATTGCTCATTTTTCTTAGTTTATCTCTTACTGTACAATTTCTTTCTTCCCCTGGGGTGGGGGATAATAATACCCATCAGCATTTTCTTCCTGCAAGGAGTCAAAAGCACATGGGGCATGAACTGAAAAATGTGCAGAAAGGTGAATCTGGTAGGGAGGAGAGGATGCATCAAGTTGATGGACAATTGCTGGTAGACAATATAAAGATGAGAGTGAGAGGGGCTGAGCTTTTCAAAGAACTGTTAAATGTGGAAGATAATAGAGATGTAGTGAGTATGGCTGCAGGAGATGCATGGAAAACACAAATGATAAACAAGCAGAATAATAGGAAATTACAAGAGAGGAGGTACAGATGGCAGTGAAAGTATTGAAAGCAGTTAAAGCACCAGGGTTAGATGTGTGTCACACAGAATGTCTGGCAAAGAGTGGAGAAAGTAGTGGAGTGGATGGTGAGGTTGTTGAATGCATGTTTCAGGACGAGGAGGGTCTGTATTCATTGTAGGAGTACGTGTGTAGTTCCACTTTATAAAAGGAAGGGATATATGTATATATGTTGTAGTTTTAGAGGAATTTGTTAAATGTACTTGAAAAGGTATATGGAAAAGTGATAGCTGAGAGAATTAGGAATGGAACTGAGAGAATGATTGGGAAAGAACACTGTAAGGTTCAGGACAGGAAGAGAGTGTGTTGATCAAGTGTGTGTGTGTGTGTGTGGTAAGACAAGTGTGTGAAAATGTACTAGAGAGATGTAAGGACACATTTTGGGCTTTCAGGGACATGGAAAAAACGTTTGACGGAGGTGTTAGTAAGGTACTTTGGAATGTGTTTGAAATGTATGGAATAGGAGAATGTTTGTTGATTGTGATCAAGAATTTTTACATGAATATTAGAGCATCTGAGAGAGTTGGAAATGGCAAGAGTAACTGCCATGATGTGGATTTCGAGTTATGTATTATGGTTGCATTGTTGTTGCTGTTCTTATTCCCAGAGATACTTGGCCGAACTGCCCAAACTCTCAAAGGATGGGTTGTTAATCCTAGGCTCTCCCAAAGAGCTGTTAGGGAGTGTATGTTGTGCTAGTGGTGTCTGTGTTTGTTCGTGGTACAGTTTTTCATAATGTGTTTCCTAGGTTACTTTTAATGTCTCCAGCTAGGAGAAGTCTTCGAGGAATAGCTGCTAAAAAGTAATTTCTCTGTTTAGAATGATTTTTAATTTTGTCTTGTATTGAGAGACTAGATTTTCATCTGGGCGACTGAATCCTCTTTCAGGTTCTCGGTTGTGGCATTTTGACCTCTTTTTGCTGCTTCTCTTTTTAATTGCAGCTCTGGAGGGTGGACCTACACTGACAACGCTACCACTTCATGTCCATCATGAATGTTCATTGTCTCCTGGTTGTTTAATGTGAGCATGGATGTAATCGTAATGTAAGCAAGTGAAAGGGTGTTAGAGGTTTGGAATTAGTCAGTGAGAATGGAAGGCTGTGGAAAGTGAATTCATTGCTGTTTGCAGTGACAAGGCAATAGTGGCTGATTCTGAGGAGGAACTGAAGATATGATGACTTGAGTTTGTTAGGGTGTGAGAGAAGAAAATTGTGGGTTATGTTGGTGAAAGTAAAGTAATGAGATGTAATAGGAGTATTGACATTAACTGGTAGAGTAATGAAAGATGCTTGAAGAAGTTGAGAGTTTTAAGTACAGGTATTTTGGGTTGCATTTGGAAGTGAACAGACAAGTGGATGCGAAGGTATGTCATAGAGGAAAGAGTTGAGTTAATTTGTGGGTAGGCTGAAAATTTTTTTAGAAATAAGTACTTAGGAATTAATACAAAGAGAAGGATATTTGGAAGACTGATTGAGCCTACATCATTGTATGGAACTGAGACTTAAAATTCAAGAGCTGATGAAAATAGTAAGTTAAATGTAATGGAGATAATATGTTTGAGAGATCTCACAGCCGTATCTAGAATAGATAGAGTGAGAAATGAGAAGCAGAAAACAAATAATGAAATAAAGCTTTTTGAGATAAGTTTGACCAAAGAGTGCTGAGATGGTTTGGACATATGGAAAGAATAAGTCTTGACCAAAGAGTGCTGGGATGGTTTGGACATATGGAAAGAATAAGTCATGACTGACTAGTAAAGAGAGTTTGGTGATCAGAAGTTATTGGAGTAAGGCTGAAAGGAAAACTTAATGTGAGATGGATGGATTGGGTGAATAGAGCATTGGATGCACATGGTATATTAGTGGAGCAGGGAAGAGAGTGATAAGAAATAGGAATGAGTTGAGAAAGATTGTGTATTGATAACGTGGGCCAAAGGGATTTCTCACACCTGGTAAACTGGGATGATGGGTGTTGGAGGGGTAACCATGAGATTAAGCAACCAGCTATGGCTCTCAGGAATGATCCTTGTTCACATACCCTGTGGGTAACCCAAGCAATATGGTGTGGTAGGAATTGTGGCAGTCCTTTAAACCCCATAGAACTACGAGGAGTGATTGAAGTAAATTAGTTTCAGATGTGAGTGTGCTCTTACTCGGCCTCCCCCCTTTCAAGGGGGGGATGGGAAAGTGTATGTTTTGACTCGGCCACCCTCCTCCCTTATAAGGGTGATTGCAGCATTTTTATGTATGTATTAACACACCAGATAAAAGAGGATCAAGTTTTATCAGCCTGTCTGGGAGGATTACCGTCTTTTGAGCTTGTAATGATAGCATTAGTTCTAATCATAGTATAAATCCACATTCACCATGAACATAAATTTTATACGTTTTTGTAGTATGTGTTCCTGCAATTTTAATTAATATTTATCTCTTATGAACCTTTTCCAATTTTTAAAAAAATGTTTTCTCAGTTTTGTGGATTCAAAAATGGTACATGTTCCAAAAATTTTTTTATTTACTGTAATCTTATTGTTTCTGGAATGATCAGTCTGTGAAGAGCTTTTTGTCTAGATATGTATATCAGTTTTGCATATATCCTCTTGTAGTCAAAGGTAATATAGTCACTAATGGTATATACCGTAAATGTGAATCTTTTTCATACATTCCTCAAGAAATGTAGCGTTTTTACAGTTAATTCTACTGCAATACAACTTATTGAAATTGTCCATGTCTAGTTCGGTCTACCAGCCCTTCTTGTAAAGTTTATAAATTCCCTTCCCAGGCTTTATAATAAAAAAATGCTTCTAAGGTATTTAACACTCTTCATATTAGTGTACAGGAATGAAATTCCAGTCCTTATGACCTTTGCATTTTAAATGTAACGTTGTCATTCTAATAATTACTATTTAACTTTCCCTAAGATATAGTAGCTAGTAAATCGAGAAAGTTACAATATTGATCTTCTTTTGAATCAAAACCATATACAGTAGATTGTTTTATCTGGGAAACACTAATGATTTCTGATACAAATTTCCAGCTGAGCCATTGTCCCCTCCAAGTAAGAAGATGAAATCTGAAAACAATGCTGCTGCTGAAGAAGACAATGATAGCGAGAGCTTGAGCTTTAGTGACAACGAAGATGAGGACGTTATAGAAGAGGTAGATGATGATGATGATGATGGAGATGACATAGATGACTGGGATGTACCTCTCAAGGAAGATGAAAGGACTGAGAATGAAAATGTTACTCAGAATGAAGAAGTTGATGAACAGTTAATAGCAGTAGAGGAATGCTTGAGACATATCAAAAGTGAACCTTTGGATGATACTGAAGACATTTCCCCCATCAAAATACCCAAAAAAGTCAGACTTAATCTGCTTCATTCTGTATTTCATAATAACATTAAGATAGAAGCAGATCAGGAATGGATTACAGATGATGAGATAGATGATGAAGTGGATGAGACAGACATATCGCAGCACTTGGAGCAAGTCATGAAGGATAATGATAATCGTACCTGCAAGGAATGCAATATAACATTCAACTCTCCTCTCATTCTCATTGAACATAGTGAAGCCAACCATATTGCAAATATCTGTCATATCTGTGGCTTCACAACAACATACCAGAATAAACTGGACAGACATATGGTGAAACACACCAAGGAGAAATCATTTATATGTGATATGTGTGGAAAACAGTACTCTCAAAAGCAGAACTTGCGAGACCATATATCCCGTAATCACAGTGAAGAAGATGCATCCAGCCGTTACCCATTCAGCTGTGAGCATTGCAAGAGGATGTATCGAAATGAAAGCAATTTGCTCAAGCATCAAGAGCGCAAAGGAGGACAGTGTGAAATTTGTGGTCAACAATTAGCATGTATGGGTATGGTGTTTCAGCATAAAAAGAATCATATTTCTTGCAAATGTGAATATTGTGATAAAGTGTTCCAGTCTAGGAGTGCCCTTCAAATCCATGTAAATATTAAGCACAAGGATAAAGGCCTACAATGTTCCATGTGCCCTAAGAAGTTCCTTTTCCCTTCATACCTCAAGCTTCACTTTGCCAACGCCCATAGCCAGTCATCACCCAAGTTCAAGTGCCAGGAATGTGGATTTTGTGCTGTAACAGAGTCGTACCTTAAATCTCACATGACGAGAATGCATAGCAACACAAATAAGAAAAAATATGTGTGTCAGGTGTGCAACAAGCACTTCAGAAGTAACGCTCGCCTCGTTGAACATACACGAATTCACACTGGCGAACGACCATTCGCATGTCCTGTTTGTTATAAAACATTTTATTCGCAGAGTAATTTGTATTCTCATGAAAGAACTGTTCATGGTAGGCTTAACAATTATGGTTCAAAAGATCCCTCACATACTCAAAAGAGTAATAGCACTTCTGTCATGAAAAAGATTTTTAGTAGTTGCTATCAATGTCAACATTGCAGTTCCACATTTAATAATAAAAAGAAATTGAAGGCTCATATGGCATCTGTGCATAACATACCAGATGATGATAACAAAGACGAGGAAAGTAATGGCATAACAAATAACCTCAATGACCTTGAAGTGGATGATGTACCATTTGAAATAGATAATGAAACTGTCCTACATGCTGGAAATGCCAAAGATGTTGAGACATTGGAAAATAATGCATTATCTTTACCTGCTTATGTTGTGCCTCCCAATGTCAATTTAGTTGAAATTGATGGAGTCCAATACCATGTTATCAGGAGTAACACGTGAGTATATTTGCCATAACAGTTAAGAGAAGAAATACAGTAGACAGCCAGAATTACGAAAGGAATTTTGGTGTCATCTTTATAACTGGAGTCCAGTATCTTGTTTTCAGGAGTAACACGAGTATAATTGCCATAACTTTCAACATCATTGATACAGTAGATTGCCAGAATTATATGATAAAGACTATTTGGGTTACATCTTGACTTGACTCAAGTTATGCATTTTTTGAATAGTTACTGTAATATCAGTATAAATGCATGCGATGCTGATGCACTGTGATTAGAAAGTTTTCCAGCTTGATGTACTTACAGCACTTGTATATTTGGCTTTCTACAGCTTTGTTAGCATGATAGCAGTTTCCTTACATACATGTGGGTTTGATATTGACTTTTGAAAGGGAAAACTAAATTTAAATTTTTTTTTTTTTTTTTTTCATAGAGCACTTTTCTTCATCTATTGCCTTCATTTAGGAAACTATTTTGTATCAATTCAAAGAGAAAATTAAAATGATCTTTTAGGTGTTGAAAGTTAATTTTGATAAAACAGTTATTGGTGACAATTTTGCATATGGGTACAGTTATAATGTGTTAACATAGATATTTGGAATGTGTATGTAATAATTGTTTTTATCACTGGTACAGCTTTTATATTTAATTAAACTAGGTAGATACGAGGTAACTGAGAGAACCAAAAGGTGTTGGCAAGCATGATTATCATACTGTTCATTGATTCTGTCACTTTTTTAATTAGGATATATTGTGGATATGTTATTTATAACCCCATGGGAGTTTTTTTACCCGCAAACATTGGAGTAACAGATATAAAAGTTCATTGCAAATATACTGCCACAAAAACCTGTTCTTAAATTAGAAGGAAGGTCATAATTCGGTGTTCCTGTACAGAGGCTAATGTATATAAAAGTACTGTATATCTGAAAAACGTTAATATACGTATTTTTCTTTTCTCTGTAGAATACATAACTCATACAAGTCATGATTCATTATTTTTCCCCAGCATCCCAATTTGTATTATAAATTAAAAAAATTTCAATTCTCCGCAGAGGACATAACTCTTACATTTTATGATTGTGTCTTTTCACAGCTTCCCAACTTGTATTACAAATTAACAAGTTTTCTTTTCTCTGTAGAATACATAAAGTATATTTCATGAATCAGTATCTTTCCACAACATCCCTTTTGTATTATATAAATTTACTGAAAGGAACTATTTCGGATAGCATTTGATTACAGTAAAGCAACCGAATTTTTAATATGTAGTATGTATATTGATATGCAGACCTTTCCTGCATATCTGTATGATCCCATCTTAATGCACTGTGAAGGCAGTGAGCAAGTTTCATTTGGAGTTCCAAGTTTGACTTTTCCTCATGATTGAAAGGCTTGTGTTCACTCATTTCTGTTACTGCATTACAAACAGGAAATAACAGTTTTAATCTAGGCGGAGCATTGTCCTTTGTATATGATTTTTACATGCATTTATATATTGTTTCCACAGTATGTAAACTGTATATAGTAAACATGTAGAGGAATATGAATTAATTAGCAGATTATATGCTCATACAGTAGCTTCTCCAAATCAGCTCTTTTGTTTTCTGTCGCCCTGAAGGGGAACAGTTTTAATTGCATTATTATACCTCGGACTTTACATGGGTAAGAGTTAAAATCCAAAAAAGTATTTCGTATATATTAGGATGCAAAGACCTTTGCTTAAATTGACACTTGGTATTCTTTGTTTTTCTTATATATTGTTTTTTTTTCCCTTTGCTGGATTAATGAAACATTTATTACTGCTTCAGTTTTCATTTTCTTTAAGTATTTTGTTAGGCATCTTTGTCGTTTAAAAAAATTAATTACGTGATATGAAGGCGAAGGCTGTTAATTTTTGTATAGTGTTACCCTTACTCTTGTGAATATTGTTCATATCTAAACTATGGTAGCCAATGTAATGCATTTGATGGAAAATCCTTGGTTAGGTTTAGGATGGATGAAATCGCAGCTTATCCAGATTGACTTATTTGTTGATCTTTAATAGCATAATTTTATGGGTTTTATTTTAAGTTTGCAAGACATTTAGATATCCAAAAACCTGTATTGTTATGAAATTCATCATTTTATATAGGACCTATTTACATCTATTTTAAGAATTAACCAGAGCAAATACTATTGTGAAGATATAAGCCAGGGGTACTGATGAATACCTCTTATGCAGCATATATATGTACTGTATATATTTACAAATAAACATGAAAGTTTATCTGACCCCCAAGAATATCAATTACATAAAATATACTGTATAGCAAGATGTAGTTGGCCATTTTTGTTCAAAAACTACCAACCTCATTTCAAGAAATTGTAATGTTTTAGGATATACTGTGATGCTTTGAAGTAAGATTCCATGCAGATTATTTGTATAAATTGACTTAATATTAAACTTAAAGTTACAGTTTTTTATTTATTTTTTTTAGTCATAAGTTTTTAAGTCGGCATTCATTACGACACTTGTTTTTAAATGTAATAGTTGATATTAAGACATTTTGTTTCTGCAGATTGTTAGATGTCAGACAGCCTGTTTAGCTTATGCAGCTTCTCTCTGTTGCATTGAAAAAGTTGTAAGAATCATGTCTTGGGGAACATGTTGCTGCAGGTTATAAAAATGCTTTGCAGTGTCATTTACTTCTGCGGCTTTCTCAGTAGTATGAAAGTAAATCTGAAGTTGTTGAAGTCTTTTCAAAATAAGTTAATTTTAAATTTAATGGCAATGTTGCCTAATATATATCAAGAAAAAATGCTTCTCATGCCTTGTTTGTGTGTTTCCAACTAGAATCTCTTATCGAGAAACACTTGAATTTTCAAATGCTAAGTAATTATATGTTCATGAAGACCAAGTCTTTTCAAGTATGTATTCATGAAACCAGAAGTAAGAAAAGTGTTAGGATATATTGGATTAAAATGTGCTCTGTCTGTGCTGTGTGACTAGATAAGGAAGGTACTTTTGCCATTCATTTCCTAACCTTATATGTATTTTATGAAATAATTTTAATATTATTAAAATCTTGTTTTTCAGAAAATTAATGTATGCTGTTTATGCTTAATCCTTTTAACTGCAGGAGTCTTCACCTAACCTTTGGCATGTCAGTTGGAAGTAAATTTTTTCTATGAAAGTTCCATTCAAATTTTTCCTAATTTTATGTAAGTATATTGTTAGGTGGAGTTCTTTTGCATGTAAATTTCGCATATTTAATATGGCAGTATTTTGTGTGTAAGTATGTTTACTTATAATTAAACCCATTGGGGAACGTTTTTAATATTAAAAGTGGCTTCTTGTCTTTTACAATTTTTAGTGACTGTAATACTGGAAGCCATTGGGATTGGCTTGACAGAAATATGTATTAGACTATTCAGTATCCTTTTGTTAAGAGTAAATATAGAGAAATATGTAGATGAAGCTCCCACAAAACAGGATAAAATTTACCAATATACTAATTAAAACTTTAATATGGTCCTATTTATCTTGCATAGATTCAACATCATTTTCTGTTAAAGTGTAAGTGAAGCGAAAATCACTGTGAGCTAGATTCCTCCTCTCCCATTCTTCAAATGTAGCTATCTCCGATGCTGATAAATGACTTTTCCAATCTCCTACTTTACCTGCAGAAAATAAATTTTCATATTGTATCAAAAAATGAATAATAATGCTTTTTATGAAGTACATGCTCCTCTTAAGAAATTATATAATGTTACAATTTTTACTTACGATTGTACTGACAGAAATGATACTTGTGTATGGTGATTATCCTTTTCTCTGATGGATATGAGTATAAACGATATCACCCAAGGTCTCCCCTTTTGGTTGTTACATTATTGTTGTTGGATTAGAGAATTCAATATTGACTTCCTGCAAGACATGAATATGTACAGAAGATTTAAGAAAATCTTCAAGAACAATTGCATCAAAAAATTCCACAAACGGTAGAGGAATGCTAGACTAATTTGAATGCTATCATCACATCCTGCAGATAAGCAATTGGCTTCAACATGGAAAAATCAGGATTGGAATGATGATAATGACGAGCATGAAAAGAGAAAAAGATTTCATCTCCCTACAAAATAAAAAATAAAAATCTTGATTATACTGCATTCCCTTTCAGTAAATTATTTTTGTAATTTTGTATGGAGATGAAAGTTTTTTTTCTCATTGATGAGTTACTGGAGTTGCTCGTCATTATCATTCAACCAGGTGAGATGTTATTTCACGTTGAACCCAATTGTTTCCCTGCAGGATGTGATGATGGCGTTCAAGTGCTTCCAGTGTCCTCTGTGTGTTTCAAACTGCTTGTGATATTGTTTGTGATGATTATGTTGAGAATTCTGCAGTGTTATGCGTTGAAGGAAGTCACCATTGAATATCTTAACAGTGTTCTGATTTTGATGTATACTTTCTGGTTCAGTATTCATTTTCATGGTGGATGAGATGAGGTGATGGTCGGTCCAGCACTTGACGGTATCAGCAATAGCTCTTGTTTACATCAGTTTTGTTATTGGACACTTGCCTTTCATGTCTAGATGGTCTTTGACGTTGAAGAAAGTTTTTTTAGTATAAGTGGTCTGTAGGTGTAGTAGCTATGCCGCCTGTATTTTCATCGCTTTTTTTTTTGTAGTCTGTACAAAACAATTTTGTGCAGTGTAATGGCTAAAACTTCTTATAATGGGATTAAAGGAATGTGACATGTAATCTGTTAAATTATTTAGTTGTTCGGCGACTTTGGAGGAAGTGAAGGGTAGTGTAAGGGAACGATATGAAGATGGTAGCATGGGGTTATTATTGGGTTTAAGGATTGTGATAAGGACACCATGCTTTCAGATGTTGGTGTTGCAGTGTGTGGGTAGCTGTAGTGTGATATGGAAGTGAGTGCTTGTATGCCTTGCAGTCTCAGGTGTCTTAGTTGTATGCTGCTTATATTGTTAGGGCAACAGCCAGATGAGTGTTTGAAATCATTGATGCTGTGCTCCATCTGATGGTTGTTGAAAGGTGCATAGTCTGGGTCTGTGGGGAACTGTCTTTTACGTCTGATGATGCATATATTGTAACTGGGGATATAGATGATTGACCTGAGTGACAGTATTGACGAGGGTATTTTCCTGTTGTTTGCTTGAGGGTATGGTGTCTTATTATGATGGCAGCATGTGATTTTGTTGTGTAACTGTTAGATAGTGTAAGCTGCTTAATATTTTGTAGTTTGTTGGTGTTTATTGTGGTCAAGCATTTTCTGGAATCGTTTTAATTTCATGTTTGTTTAAAGTGCTTGTATTTGTTGTGTAGTGTTTTTGGGTGTCGCATTGTCTGGTAAGATCTTTAATTTCCTGTGTGAAATAAGGGTTGTTTCTTTTTCTGTTATATCTTTGGATATGTTTTTTTTTCTGCTTTTTTATTTACTGTTTTAAAAGAGTGTACAGCATTGTCTAGGTTTGCGATGGAAATACTGTCTAGTTTCATATTGCTGTTCCTTTTCATTTGTGAAAACTCATAGCTGCTCTTTTGTAATTTGTGTTTGTTGCCAGCTGGGGTGTTTTTCGCGTTGGTGATGATTGGAAGGTTGTCAGAATGTAGGGTTTGACCACCCTTCATGATATGGGGTGAAATCCAGTGAACAGAATGTGATGTCTGGAGATTTATTTTTGTATGAGTGTGACACTGGGACACTCAAGAAAGTAGGAAGTAGGCTAGATGGGGTATAAGGTGTTGCTGAATAATATATGGAATGAGAAAGTTTTCTGTCTGCTTTTGTATTACCAGCTCTCTATTCATGTTAGGGTTGTCAACGTATCAGGCAGTCGTCTTGGCATTGCAATCACCATCCAGGTTGATGTTTTGAGTATTGGTGACATATTGTAATTCTGGAATGTAATTGTTACGAATTTTGAGGGATGCATGTATTTGTGATCGTTATCTCTAATGTGATGCCATTGCATACTGTAACTGATTGAATTTTTTGTGGTGATGTCATTTGGGAGGAGAGGGGGTTTTGTGTTTGCACTGGTATCATTGAAATGAAAAAATGGATTTGTGTACCAGGATGATGGGTTTACTGCTCCGTAATGTAATGTTGGTGTTTCATGTATTTAGTGTAGTTTTGTTTTGCGTAAGATGGCAATGCATATATTGTGATGTTTGATTAAGTGGGAGAGTTCTTGTTTTTTGGTGTTTACATAAATTATGTTAAGCTGTAAAGGAGTGTGTGATGTGTGTTAGATGCTGCTAGAGGGGTTTGGAAAGGGTGTTTTTTTTTTTTTTTTTTTTTTTTAAACTTTATTTCCATTTCATTACAATGGGTATTCGTCAGCCAGGGCAAGCCCCAACCCCCCACTGTGATGTCCAACCACAGCAGTTCCTGCCAGTAAACAGCTTAAACTCTCGGTCTTGGACGGGGACCGATCTTTCGACCTCGTGAATGCGAAGCCAGCGCGTTACCACTGTACTAGCCAGCAGGTATTAGATTGTAATGATGGGTGATATAAGGGTTGGGGTGTTGGGAATGTTGATGGTGTTGGAAGGTTAAGCAGAATGGGGGGCGGGGATGTGTAAGAAGTCATGATAGGGTTTGAAAGAAGGTGTAGGTGTGGAGAGCATTGTGAGCAGATTCCAGTAATTGTGTAGTGTTTCATGTTAGCAAGTGCTGTGCAGGTGAAATTTGTTAAGATTCTGCATGAGTTGCACAAAACCTAACCTTCGGTATGTCAGTTACAAGTGATGGGTGTGGAGCATGTTGTACATATGTTTGTAGTCGGCTCCTGTGTTGTTTTGATTTCTCTGGCTAGAAAATATCTTTGAGAAAAGAATTGCATCACTTCATTTACGCCAGCATATAGGACACTTCCGGTCACAATAGACTAAGTAAAACCTTTGACACAATCCCCTACCATAACCTAACAAATAAACTTTTTAACATAAACACGCACAATGACACAAATGCATGCCAACTACCTTGTAGGGAGGTGTGCACAAGTATTATTTGCCAGAAACTACAATTGGAGTCCCTCAAAGATCCGTCCTGTCACCCACACTTTAACCTATACATGAACAGTTTACCCACACAGCACTCACCTAAGTACACATGGCTTCCAACACAAACGAAATAACATTCACAAGTACACATACACATGCAAACACAACTGCAAACCTCCTCCAGCCCTACCTCAACAACTAAATGAATGGTTAACTACAAAAAGACTTGAATTAGCCCCAGATAAATCCACATTTATTCTCCTTACATATTGAACACAAGAACACCGTCTCATGCCACATCTCACCACAAACAACATCCCCTTAACCTACACACACGCACACAACTGAAATCATTAGTGAAGCATAAGATACATCAATGTAACTTAACAAATTGTCACAATATCAAAAAGTAGTGACATCAAACTTAAATACTCTCGGCTTTCTTGCTCAAACAACATTCAGATGCAACAAATACAACAGTATATAAATAATATATACCCTCAGTGATGGAGTGTGCTAGCCCTGCTTGGGCTTCTAGCCATCACTAAAAATATACCACAACACCTCTACAGACTACACAAATCAAAGCACTATTAAACATCACAGTCTGCAGAGCAACTACACCTACAGACTACTTTCACCAAGACCGCAAAGTTCTCAAAGTTAAAGACCATTTTGACGTGAAAGGCACACAAACACTCCCTGCAGCCTCCAACAAACCATCTCTACCCACTCCACAACATGGCAGAAAGCCCACACACCCAGAGGAACATTACAGAAGCTCTTTGCACACAATATAACACAAAATACTTATCTCTTTCCCCTTGTTCACCCCAAATGAGCCTTGACAAATATATCAGTGGGGAGTTAACTTTATTCCTTCCAGTCACAACACACAGCTACATGCACATCCTCCCGACTTCCATCCACCTGAATCCTCCCTTCCCTGTAAAGACAGAGTCCACCAGCCCAAAATGCAATACAGGCACCACCTAGCCTTTTTTGAGCCATCTGAAGAGGCTGGATGACGGTCAGAGATAATCCTTCCAGAGATGTAAGCTGGTTTTAGATCACCACATGGAACAACTAACAAGAAATTTACAGTGCATCAACTACAAGAAAAATGTAGTGAACAATTATAACCTTTATACATGACATTCACTGATACCACCAAAGCCTTTGACTCTGTATCAAGTGAGCTCTTATAGTAGATCCTATCCAACTATGGATATCCTAAAAAATACATTCATATCCAAGACACCTCCATGACAGTCATGGTTAGCAACAGTACCTGTAAGCCCTTTCAGGACAGATCAGAAATCTAAAAGTGATGCGTAATTACCCAACTATTCACCATCACTACTAATCATCTATATCGTCAAGGATAACTTCCGCCCAGGAATTCTGAAACCTTTTACAGAACAGGTGACTTTTTCAATCTTGCCCATCTCAAGTCCCAAAATATGGCAATTAAAAGTTCCTTATTGGGTTCCAATATGCAGGTGACAACAATATTGCTGTTCTACTACAAACCCATCTGGAACACTACCTGACTGCCTTCAACTCTGCATACACATAACAGACTCAATTCGTTTACCAGCCATCACCTACCAAGGAAAAAGTTTGCAACACAATCCTGAAATATTTTGGAAGTAACATATTCTCCAATGTAGACTTCGATAATGAGATCTAACAACTTCATAAATGCAGCGAAATAGCTATTAAACGTTTCAGAACTAGAGTATTTTACGTAAGTAACATTCTAAAAGAGACAAAAATATTAAGAGTACAAAGCAGCAGCAATCCCAACGCTCCTGTAGTAATCAAAAACTTGACAACATGCCATTGATATCTGAGGAAAAATGAACAGTTTCACAAACCTTGTCTTCAAAATACCTTAATCGTCATTTAGAAAGATATTCCTGAAGCCTTCATCTTCAAGAACCAGCTAGGATGGAGTGGTCATTTTATTTGGAAGAAAGATGTCAGCCAAAACATATCTTCATTTAAATCAGAGAAGGTAAACTTAAAATAGGCAGACAACAGACAAAATACGAAGATGTCATAAAAGCTAATATGAAAATATGTAACTGATATGAAGACCTGGTAAATCAATACCAGGAACAAGAAAATCTGGCACAACATATATCATCATGAAGGAGCAGCAACTTTTCTGCCACCTGGTACTCTCTGTCCTATATGTGGAAGTTTTCCAAGTCAAACATTTAACTATTAAACCACCTTAAAGTCCATCGCTATCGGAATCTGTGTCAGATCTATGAGCCACTTACACTAAGTGTTACCCTAAAAGTGAGGCGGAGGGAGGTTTGGTAATAGCAGCAGGGTTGGTAATGAAAGCAACTTCATTTTTTAGGTTCTATACTGTGGGGTAAGTGGGTCATCTGGTAAATGGGTGTGTACTTTGACTTGGCCATCCCACTTATAAAGGAGCTGAGACCTTTGTACATGTATATAAGTTACCAAATCCAGAATGAAGTATATCTATCCTGAGTAGAAATGTTTCAAGGCCATTGACAGAAGAGATGATATATAAGTTGAATTTGGTATAAATCTCGAGCTGAGTTTTGTGGCTTGATGAACCAGGATATGTTTCCTTCACTGTACATGTATTAATAATCTGGTAATGACACTCACCTTTCCTTAAAAATTCACCCTTCTCTTTGTGAGCAAAGCCTAGGTCTTTCCAATGTTCATAATTAACACTGGCATTCTTGGACATTGCAGAAAATGATGTGCAGTGAGAAATATATGCTACATCATCTTCAGAAACCTCAACCTATAGAAAATAGAAAAGACACTTTAGGTTTATTATAACCTTTTTTTTTTCTCTTATAATTGACCTTTTCCTGTAGTCTATCCCCAAAGTAACAATAATAAAAATTAGCAATTGTTCATTCTCTTACTTTAAGTACTTGTTAGATCTCATTTGTACTTTCTGCATGTAAAAAATTGAACAAAATCAAATTATACCCAAGTATCTTCTTGAAACTTACTGCCTTATGACAGCTTGATGTATTCTGTTGCTTCCTTATACAATATTTACCTTCATCGCATGTCAAGACCCCCAAAAAGAAGAATCTTCAAGGATCCCTTGCTTACATCTTGGGGTACCTCATTCTCTAACAAAGGGTAAACTTGTCTTTGATCCTCATATAACACTCTGATTATCCATATCTGTGATATGTCTAGAACACCTATGCAAACTCCGTTTTCTATTTTTCCAACTTTTCTCAACTAAGGAGAACCAGTCTGACTCAGTCTAACATTTTATTTCATTTGAATATAAGTTAGAACTCACAACTGTAATAAGACTGTTGCAAAAACTGTCCCCTTGGAGAATTCAGTCTTTCTACACTATCCCACTCAATAATATGACCAAAAAGAAAATCCTCCTCGAATTCCTAAAAACCCCTATTTCCATATATGTTTATACTTCTTGATCTCTTCAAAGTTACCCAGCTTACCATTTCAAAAAATTTTCATAATTTTATTCTTTTCCACTTTAAAGCTTTTTTCTATCTTACTTCCTTACAACTTCCTCACCAAACTCTGCAACTTATCCTCCAGATCAACCACTACAGTAGTATCTCGTGTGATCAGGATTCACTTTACAATTTTACCCTCATTTTCTCTTTGTCAACCCCAGTGGCTCTATATTATTTTCTCAACTTTTTTCTAATACCAAATTAAATAGCCAATGAAACATAAGTTCTTTCTTCTTACCAATCCCAATCTTGCCTACATGCTTCCTAATCCTTCTTGGACTACTGTTACACAAGCTATGCTTTCCTTTTTAAGTTTCCATTGGTCTTTATATTTTTTCCAATATCCTATACTTTCATGACCTGCCACATTGCTTCCATACAGTTATATTTATTGTAAAATCCATAACAAGACAGCTCCATGTTAAGTCCTCTTTCAATTAAATTTCTTTTCCTATGCCTACATCTACACCAAATATTCTACCGTATTCATTATACATCTCTTATTATCCCTTCACATCTGACAAGTGACAATACTTTCCATTTTCTTTCTTTTTCATCATTAATATCTTTCTTTTTTGTCTTTAGTTTTAATCCATTTCTGTACGGGGTCGATTCTCTTACGTGCATTTTCATATCAGCATCAGAGGTAATCATTACTGTGACTATTCTTGCAGCCTGCCTATTTTTATTGTTAGTCATATCTTATTTCTGCCTTTTCCTTAAGTTACTACTTTTTCTTAAATGTTTTCTTTGCTATCTAGCCTGAGGAGTGCAATTTTCTTTGCCTGTACCAGAGTCTCACCTTAAAAAAAAAAAACTAATCTTGTATATATCTAGGAAAGACCTAGGTCTCAATAACCTCAACCTTGCCTGAACTCACGCTAATTATCCCCTTAATATTTGTTTTTAACTCATCATCATCTCAACACTATCTTGGATGGAATATTTTGGTGCATAGGCCCCATACATGTCCAGGTTTTAATCCTGTCACCTGTAACACTGGGATGAATTTCCCTTTATGTCAAGTGCTAATCCTGATGTGACAATGTAAGGTGACCTCTTACGACAGCAAATGTACCAGTCTCTTCATTCTTCCATAATTTTGCTTCAAGATTGTATACAATAATTAATCTCTTTGAGCCTTATATTATGCTCTAACACTGTTCTCAAAGGGAATGCCCAATTATGGGTTTTCATGGTATTTGTTACAATTAAATATTGTTATCCACTCATGCTGCTGCAAATCCTACCTTTCACATCTGACTTTATCTCATCCTTTTTACATATTCTCCCAACTTATTCCTCCATTACAAAGTAGGAATACCCCCAGTTCATTCTTTGTTACTCGAATTCTAATGACAACTTTAGGAGCCTATTTGTTTTAAGAATGCATAAGAGTACGGACACCCCAACTTACGAATGGTTTAGGTTCCAGAAGTCTGTTTGTAAGTTGCGTCGAGGTAAAAAACAAGTACATTACAGTACATATACATGCAATACTGTATAGTACTTAGGCTAAAGACACTTAACTACTAAATAAAACATAAAGTATACAGTATTAATGAATCTTACTACAGTAATAATAATGTGATAATACAGTATATTACAGAATTACATACATTAATACATGGGTAGATAACGAGTAGGTTTTGTTTGTATCTGTGAATGGTCATAACTATGTTCGTAAGTAGGGAAGCTTCTGTTTTCCTAAACTTACCTCTAAAAACTGTGCAACTTTTTTTATGACAACATTAGGATTCTTATGCAAGTCTTCATATGTGATGAACAGAACATTGAGGTCTTTGCCGTGTTTCCAGTATTCCAGAACATGACTAAAGAATGGACTATAAAAAACTGAAATATAGACATATGAGTTACATCTTAAAAGTTCTACTGCAAATTATATAATGGACATACATCATTAAAGAGAGATACGATGCATCAAGAAGTTAACTTTCAGTTTATTTTTTTATTTACAAGGTCTGGGCACATAAGACAACTGGAAGCAACTCTTTCCTTTACTTTTATAAACTGAAATTTATGTAAAATTTTGTAAAGGTACAATTACAAGATATTAATTTTTTAAGATACTGTCATGTATGACATATAACACACCTTTAACCACATAGATTAATAATGAATCTTCAACAGTGTTTACAGATAGTCTTGCTGATCAGACTCAAGAAGAATTTGGGTTTTTGAAGAAACTATATAACGGAGATGCTACTGGTTAAGCTTCGGTTCAATCATTTTGATGAACAAAATTCAGTAAAGATGATACAGACTGCTCTTGCTTGATTCTAATGTTAACCTGCTTTTGGCAAGGTACCATTTTCACCACTCAAAATGTTTGTCATTAAATTTTTATCAAAATATTTCATAGTAATTTTGAATTTCATCTTGACTTTGGGAACTTGGAGGTTTAAAAAAGTTATATTTTTATTTATATCTTACCTGTATCAGTGAGAAACATTTTAATGAAATCTGACAGGGTTCCTTGAAAACTACTCTGTGTTAACAGCCTCATAAAGTAAAAATAAGATACTGCAGTATCACGTGGATTCCTTGTGATATAAACCAACTGTAAAGAGAATATAAAAAATATAATGTAAATATGGGGCTTATTTCCTCTCTCTTTTAATTTCTAATATAAGGGGCAGATAATTCACTTATACCAGTACTAATAATTATATTCAAATGTCCACTTCACAAGATACTGATAAATTATGATCTTCCATATCAAATGATGCACTCAACATAGCACGCAGTTATACACGGTGAGACATATACATGCCACAATATCATCTATGGAAGCATTCAAGATATGTGTTGTAAACATATTGCTAAACAGAATCCAGTGTATAAGAAGGTACGTTTAATAAATACGGAGTAGAGATTTTCTTTTTCAATATCTGCTTTATTTGCCTGTCCTTATATGGGTTGCTGTTTAATATACTTTACAGTATTAATAATTAAGTAACCTGATGCTTATTATAATACTTCCCATAGTAATAAAAGTATGCAATCACAGTAAGTGAGTACTACAAAGGCTGATGAGACAAATACCAATCGGCACTTCTCCCAATCACCTGTACTTCTGTAATATTAAACAGGGCTTGTCAGGAAGGGTAGGCAATATGATCCTACCTTTACCTGTTCTGGTTAATGCATACTGTGAAAAACAAAACAAAAAAATAAAATTAAACGAGGAAAATACTGCCAACAACACTGGTCCTCCATCACAGTTGTTTCATTAAATACTGTATACAGGAAATTTATAATGGTAGTATTTTTTCAAGTTCCACCCCATAACAAGAAGCAGAATTAAGTATTGTAATTAAATACTTTACCTAAAAACTCAACTAATGCTGATTCCTAAAATAAAATGTGTGAAAATTTCTCTCTCTTAACAGTACAATTTAACTATATGAAGGACTTTCCTAATAAGATGTTCAGCTGTGAACAGCAGTTATAATTAAGTGAACATTAGTTTTATCACACAATCTGAAAGAGGTAACTCAGTAAAGACAGACCAAATACTAGAAAGATCTTTGGGGAAAGGTCATTAAACTCATATCTATATCAAGATACAAGTACAAATTAAACTACACTTCAATTCTTGGCAGGACACTATACCAATACTGAAACTGTAATCACTATTAATTGTATTTTAAAAAGATAATAATTACACATCCTATTTGTTTATATTAAAATTTAACATTGAGTAAACTGATTAAGTACACTTAGTTAGTTATATTGAAACTTATATATTGCAGTATACACAGACATGGATTTCAGGACTGGATTTGATAAAATCTAAAGTGTACTATAAAGTACTCTCCAGGCAGGAAATAATGATAATAAACCTTTATTTCCATTATACAATGGGTATTCGTCAGCCGGGGCGAGATGATGTACCAAGTACTAATATACTAATATTGGCAAATACTTTGAATAGTTAATACATAGATCCTGTGACAATTTTCAATTAATTATTGCATATTTCAGCAGATTATACAACACTCGACTCATTCAAGAAACACCCCAAAAACGGGTTGTTCTATTAGGCAGATGCAAAATAGGGACCCCAAAATTCTACCTTACATACTAAATTAATCCATGATTCCACCCTATGATATACACCTAGTTCTTGGAATAACGCGAAGATAAGTTCTCAGAAGTGACGGGTAATGTGGAAATCGCGTAATGTAACGAGTCATTTTCCATAAGAAACAATGATAATGGGCATAGATACGTTTCACAACCGTACATAACCACACTATGCCAAAGATATAAGTAAAACATTTTTTAAGTACATGACAAAGCAGAAAGACCTGTAGTTATTTATATTAACATGCAAATAGTGTAGAGTATAAAAGATATACAGATTTACTGTACAAAAAACAAATTAATGCACTCTATTATGCAGTGTGCAACAGGTATGCACTGGGATGTGCATGGTGACAGTGAACACGAGGATGCGGGAGAACGAACCTCTTATCTGCAAATGTTTTTGCTCGCACGCTTTTTTCCTGATGATACTATATGGCAAGTTTGTTTGCTGTTTGTTCATAATGCTTTATTCCATTATCTCCATAATATCTGATCGCATTAAGGGTTGAAGAGAAGGAGGATGCCGGAGAACGAACCTCTATCTGCAAACGTTTTTCCGCCTCCGTATCAGCTGATGCAATCTCGCACGCTATTTCCCTGACAATATTATATCGCAAGTTTGTTTGCTGTTTGTTCTTAATGTTTTTTTCCATCCTCTCCATAATATCCAATCGCATTAATCGGTAGAAGAGGAGAAGGATGCGGGAGAACGAGCCTCTATTTGCAAACGTTTTGCCGCCTCCGTATCAGCTGATGCTCTCTTGCACGCTTTTTTCCTGATGATATACAAACCTTAACACAAACACAGCTAGAACAAGCGATATATCCACGCAGTATGCTGGATAGACACTAAAGCACATGGCAGTATGGCGGAAAAGTGCCTCCAAGGCGGTCGATTATTTACTAAAATGAAAAAAAAAAAATTGAAATTTTTTGTATGGGCGTTATTCGTGCATTTCGTATTTTTTTACTATTACTTTTTAGGGGTGTTATTCCAATTTTGCGGATTATAAACACATAAAAAGCGAACTAGGTGTACTCTTACGCTATCAGTATATCAGATATCTGAGACATATATCAAATGGCACAACAATAATACAATGGCAGTGTTGGGCAGGCTACTGCAGATTGTGCACAAGCAATGAGGCCAAAATGTAAAACTTGACTAATGTCAACACCATAATTTATGTCAGTATTCTTAACATCACCAAGTGTTCATTTTGGCTTTGCAGATCCTGAGTTCTTCACAAACAAATCAGGAATTTTTACCTTTATAGCACACATTTAAAAAATTGTATGCACTAAGAGTTTTTCAAATACTGCAAATTTAAAAATATATAAGAACATTCATTATTAGTCACAAAACACATGTTACTAAAGAGTCGGTAACTCTTGACGTCATGACAAATGCATTGGGGGGCCAGGCTATTTTCCCTATCCTAACATTTTCCTATTTAGTTTGCTTAGTGCAGTGGCTCTCAACTGATGGTCCAAGGGGTACTTTTGGGTGGTTCAATGGACGTCTGCTCTATTTGTTAATAAACTGGAAATCAATGTATTGTCCATGGTATTCTTATATATTGAAAACTCAGTAGGAACAATTTACTCAAAGTAAATAATTGGCCATTCATTTTATTATATGATTCCTATCTGAGAAATCAATTCGGCAGTTTTTATTAAGTTGTACAGTAATCCCTCCTTTATCGCGGGTGTTAAGTTCCGGGACCACCCGCAATAGGTGAAAATCCGCGAAGTAGGAGCACCATATTTTACATTTGTTTTTACCTTTATAAACCCTCCCTGCACTGTTAATAATTCACCCTTTACTTTATTGATAACAGCGCACAAGTGTAAAGTCATATAAGTGTGACAGGTAAGTTTACCATAAAGAACAGCGCGCAAGCGTAAAGCTATATGAACGTGATACGTGAGTTTACCGTGAATAACCTATACGTACTGTACAAAAATAATACCTGTAATAATAACACATTATATATATAATAACAATAATGATAATACAGTAACTTTACGAGACTAAAGCGTGAGAGCACAGAGGGGTACAGTAATGATGACGATGAGGGCGATAATGAAGTTTACATACTGCACAGACGATGACAGCACGAAAGGCGCACATGTAATAACTGAATGGGTGAGGCGAGACAAGGGAAGATGCAAGGAAGAATCAAGCTTCAATCAAAAAAGCAATCAGACCCCAGGGTGCAGAACACAATTCTGTGATTAGTCATCTCCCACCCATCAGCCAATATCGTCCCATGTACTATCTCAAACAGGTGCGACCCTTTGCGTTTCCCAAGACATAGATATCTATGCAGCACATACCGTACCGGTATCGTATTTTATATGGTGAAATACAGTGAGTTACATGTTTAAATTTATGTTTTTTACTATTTTTTACTGTTTTATTATTCTTAGGCTAGGAAATACTTTTTTTTATCAATAAAATAAAGAAAATACTGGAAATTTTAATATTTCCACATATCGTGGATTCCCGAGATATACCCAGAAAATCTACGATATAAAATGCATATGCTCACCATAAATATCTGAGATGTACTGAATCCGCGGAAGGTGAACCGTGATATAGCAAGGGATTACTGTAGTCGCTAAGTAGCACTTCAGTCACTAAGTTTCTCAGATTAATCTAAAATGAGTGTCTACGATTCATGACGCTATTAAAACAGTGTGCATGTGTGCATCATAAAAATAGTGAAGTGTGAAAAGTAGGAGGATATCTTTAAAGAGCATGTCCTGAAGTTCTGTTTTGAATAAATATATGTTACACCAAAATACTTGAATTAAGTGAGTCAAAGGAGAGGAATCGTTTTGCAGTGGAAAGCGATATTCGTTGTGCATTATAAAGTACCACTCCTAATATTGAAAAGCTTTTAGTTGTATGCCCCTCCATAATTTCAATATTCTGTTTGTGAGAAACCAACTTCATGGCAAAATGGCATAAAAGTATTCATTTATTTCCAGGAATTTATGTGTGTAAGAAATTTATTTCAAATTAAAATACAGTGAGCATGTGTGCATCATACAAATAGTGTAGTGTGAAGATATCTTTAAAGAGCATGTCTTGAAGTTCTGCTTTGAAGAAATATATGTTACACCAAAATATTTGTTGTGTAAGTTTGATTTATCCTTATCCAAATATCAAATGGTCCAGGACATTTTTTTCATTGGGTTCGTGGTACACGACCACAAACGAGTTGAGAACCATTGGCTTAGTGCTTTGCCAGTAGGTGAAAGGTAAGATATATGGGGGCTCTCTTTTGTGTTATGATAATGTTTTCCAAGTTTTCTAAACAAATAGTTTATAATGGGAAAAGTAATAATGCAGTTTTCAAAAAGTTTAAGAGATTGATCACATACTATATAAATTTTGCCAATACTGTATTTTATGGGTTTTATTCCCTTCATTAAAAAAAAAATATTTGGTCATTTCGAGGTTGTCTTAACCCATACAAATTAAATTTAGAAATGTATGAAAACTTTATATCTGAAGTAATACATATAACCTTCTTCAGTAAGGTTAATTAGGTTAATGCAGGATAAAATCTAAAAGCCGTCATAATTCAAGCTGTAGTGGGAGAGGGGATTTTTTTTAGTAAACCGATAAAGTTCCAAGACTGTTCCCTACTTTCTGCATTACTAGCTTCTGAATATGCTTTGGTATAATTTTATAAAACACATGTGACATTAATAATGTTTCGAAAAAGAACCCATTTAACACACCTTTGCTCTACTGTTCTCAAAGGAAGGAGGAAGAAGAGAGTAAGGTAGATGAGTCTTAATGAAACGAGGTTCCTTTTGAAGCGTAATAGTTTTAAGCCCTGGATAAGGATATTCAAGGTAAGGAAATCTTGTCTCCAGAAGTTCAGAAGAAGCATCACTTTTCTTTAAATCATGTGTTAACATATAAACAATTTCTTGTATCCATGTTGTCCCTGAAAATACAATAAATGAAGTTGCAGAAACATAATATGATTGTTTCTTAATATTCTTATAAATCTACATAATCTCTGTCTATTAAAATGTCCTCGTAATTGATATAGCTGATTCATATTACCTTAAATACTTGGAATACTATTTATATACTTCTAATTCTTCTGAGCATACATTCCGGATATTTCAGGGGTACATATGTTTTCATATGAAATAATGTCTAAATTCAGGGCAAGTTCTCCTTGATTATCTTCTTAACATGGCTATACCATTGCTACATTGCCTTGACATTTACCCTACAAGACCTGCAGTGGCAATGTTTTCGTGGTGGGTCTTTGTTCATCCGGAGAATTACCTAATCTCTCAACACAAACACATAACACAATATATTCTACACCAAGATATGATTCTCTGGTGGTCATTTCTCGAAGACTTCTAGCCAGAGACATCAAAAGTAATCAAGACCCAACTACAACACCTACGTCCAACATTATCGACACCTATCACTTCACTGCCCTGACTTTGCAGCTCTTACATTTACCCTACTAGATCTGCAGCGGCAATGTTTTTGTGGTGAGTCTTTGTTCATCCACAGGAATTACCTAATCTCTCAACAACATTTTCCACACCAAGATATGATTCTCTGGTGGTCATTTCTCGAAGACTTCCAGCCACAGATATCAAAAGTAATCTAAGATCCAACTACAAACATCTAAGGTCAACATTCTCGACACCTATCACTTCAAACCAGCACACTAATGGTTCAGAATTTTGCCACTTGTGCAGAAACTGGATCAAAAGCACCTGTACAACACTTACTAAGGCATTACACAATACTAATACTTAAACCTGCTCACAATACTCCTTGCACCCTCCTTCAACCCATCCTATATTCTCTCTACACCCTATCTCCCAATCTGCCCACCCTTCACACACCATTAACATCCTCCACACCTCAACAATCATCATGACCTTCTTTTATCGCCTCTCCCCCAACCACACTCCCTCCTCACCTCCCTCCAGCAGCACCTAACTCACACCAACATTCTACAATATACATGGATGGCAAAAACACCAAAAACACAAGAACTCATACATTTTATAATAACAAACATAACACACACATTGGCATCTTATAAGAATCAATACTAAACATGAAACACCCACATTTCATAACTTCACTACAATTAGACAAGACCTGTGGACTTCTCAGACTGTTCCACAAAACCATTAACTTCACTGACATCAATGCACACACACAAAATCCCTCTAACCCCTACATGACACTGCTGCAAATACAATCAATTAAAGTTTACATATAGCCCCAAAGTACCTAACAACTAATTTGTGCAACAACAATATTTCATCAATACACCAAATGTCATCCTAGGTGGTAACTTTAATGTTAAGTCGGCCGTCTGGGTTGTCAAAAACTCAAACACTGGCAGAGAGATGATAATGCAAAACCAAACAGAAAACATATTCATTCTAAATAGTATTTATCAACACACATATCCCTCAGCAAGAACAGCTCCTACCAGCATCTCAAGCCATCACCTTCTGTTCACCAAAGCTTGCACCCAGGACATCACAGAAGGTGGTCAAAACCCAAAGTTCTGACCACCTTCCCGTCATCATCACCACCAAAACAAGATTCACTCCAACTGGCCAAAGATAAACTTACACTAATTAAAAAAAGCAAATTGGCATGAAACAACAAAAATTTGAGACTCTAAACGTACTCCCATTACAGACATAAAGGATTCTGTACACTTTTTTAATACAATAATACAAAAGGCATACAAAAAACACATCTCTTGAGGTAAGAGAAAGAGAAAACCCCAATTTAACATTAGAAATGCAAGACCAAAGCAATACACTTTAAAGATTTTTCCGCACTCCACTTACAGGACACTGCACAACGAATACAACCTCTTAACGCATAATCAACAAAATACTTGAGCAAAAAACATTAAATTGTAATAATTACGTGCAACCACTTGAGCACAAAACAAATGCCTACAATCTCTACGAAACAATAAACAGCAATACACTCCAACAGTAATGCAATAAAATCACACAGCCATCACAATAAGAGACACCATACCTAAAACATATAACAAACCCTGACTATGTGCCCTTAACAAACTATCAGACAAAACACATCATCAATAATCTCAAATAGAGGCCTGGACAATATAAGTAACATACAGCTTAAGATATCTGGGAACACAAAGTATACTAGTATTCATTAATATATCACTTTACAGCTTCTCACACAACATAATACCAAACATCTGGAAGCATGGTGTTATTATTACAACAACACCCTTATGCTACTCTTTTCACATCGTCCTATTGCAGTACTTAGCACTCCCTTCAAAGTTACTGAACAACTTATATTGCAACATATACTTCACATTTCTTTCGCCCATCACAACATGGTTATTAATCTTTACACTCTACAAAAACGTTTTTACAGACCTGAAACACAAAATTTCGATGACATCAATTCAGCCAGGATAGTATAAGGGATATTTCTTATCATATTTGACCTAAGTAAAGACTGATGCCATCCCATGCGATAAACTCATATACCTATATAAAATTTTCAATGCATTTACTGCCTGTTGAAGGAGAGACAGATTCCTCAAGCAACTGGCAAATGGTTTTATGTAAATTCTGTTAGATCCATCCTAATTGGATCTAACACACATCAAATGAAACAATCACCATTGATTCAATCCATAATAGCAAGATTTGTTCAATGGATGCCATAAAAACCTACCTTAATATCTTCTCTCATTACAAAACAAGCTTTTTTTTTTCCTTCACCCTGGCAGAGGGAGAAAGTTATCATACACACAAGCATACAAACTCCTATGTTCTCTTATAATGCTATCCCATCAAAAGAGTAGTCTTCTCCCACGAGAAAAATTGCCACTACAGTTGCATTCAGCTTTTTTGCTAACATAAAAGACATCTGCAGTGACAATGGATGATATATAAGGGTTTTATGTGTCAGAATATAAAGGAAATTTATGGCAGTATGAAAGCCTGAATGGTATCATAACAAAATGTTAATAAAAAATAAAAGGAATCATATGAAAGTGTGCTGTTCAAATGAGTTGTGTGCATACCTCATATTGTTTTCTTTGATTTTAATTTACTTTTCCTAAGAATCTTATTAAACAGCTATGTGAGATGTCAAATTAACTTTGAAGTATTTCAGGATGATCATTATTACCTCATGTTCCTTATTAATTCTTCTTTTATGAACCAATTATTCCCATATTTGTGTAACGCCATTTTTACTTTTAATAATTTTAAGGGTGACTACTGTTACCCTATTTTCTCAGTGTTGCGCTTTGTTTACATGCATCACTTTAAGCATACCTTTCAGTGATATGGATTCCTACAAAGTCTCTGCGTATTATTCATACACATACAGTAATTGTAAGTTGCTTTGTATCACAAGTTGCCACTGTAGTAAAAGTTCAGAGGATAAGCCCACTGTTTCAAGAAATAAAACTGAATGAAAATAAACAAACAAAAAGGAATTTCTAGAATGCCTTTAATTAGAATTCTAGAATCCTCATCACGCACTCCTTGGGTTCTATATCTGTGGGATGCATGGGAACAAAACAGATACAAGAACTTTTGAGGAAGAAAAGGACATATACTTTGTCTCCAAACATTTTGTCAACACCCAACCTCCTTCCCCCTATTTACTCTCTAGACATCTGAGTATTGCAAGATTGACTGGAGATAACAAGTTTGGTAACTCTGAGGGAAAGAAAACCATATATTTCCTGAAATCTTAGTGAAATGCAGCCCAGACTCTTATCACTTTAGGAGCTTGTATAACAGATCACCAACGTGAGTGTGTGGCTGGAAATATTAGTTTTGTCTCTTTTTTGACATTAGCTCTATTCCCATTGGCTATGCCTCTGCTAGAGTGACTCTTGATATGCTGTTTGGACACTAAGATTTTCCTTCCTTAGAGTACCTTTACTGTTACCTAGAGCATATATTAAATGGTAAGATAAATTTGTAATGCTCAAATTACAGGGAAGTTTTAACATGAGGAACTAAAATAAGGAATATATACTCGTTACAAAATGAGTGCTGCTTATTCTATTAACCCACCTGTTTTAGGAAAACTGGCTACTATAATATCATCAGATCTGAACTGGAAATTGGTCAAGTCTTTTAAAACTCCAGACATCACTATCTGTCCAGGAAACACATAGCCTTTATATCTGGAATACATATATAAAATAGTTCTATATTTGACTGTTATAATCAATGCATTATTATATGTAATTATTATCTATCAGTTACAAGTGATATTAAAACGATAATAATATGGCCATATTAAAGGTCAAAATCATGAAGATACTCTTCCATCTCTATCCAATTCATCTAAAGATGTACTCAAAAAGTCTATTAACTTGACAAGAGTTTCCTCACAAGAGACTCCACTTCCTTCTCCTTCTAAACCTCAAGTGGCTCTAACAAACTGCTGTAACATCTACCTACTCTAGGACTAGTAAGGGCTAAAATACTAATAACATATGCGATTATCATCAGAGTTGTAACCAAATATAATATAAGTCAAAGGAAACCTGGAATGACCCTAATAAAATGATTTCTTAATTAGTTATTATATGTATGCACTACGTAAACTACTTTAAGAGTCTTTTGAAAGGTTATAGACTCAAGAATTAACACCAAAAACAAATACTTGGACAAGGGATGGTATCTAAGTTTTAAAAAGTGATGCAATTGCAATGAAAAATATTAACGTTGGCATAATGGGCATTTATTAAATATCCAACTAATTATACTAGTTTGGTGACCCAATGATGGGATAACAAGATATTGTAGCCTCAAAGGTGAATGCTCCATACTTGGCATATACAGTGGTAACCCCAACCCAGGAACACCTGTTCCCATGAACAAACCAACTCACGAACGAAATTTTGAACAAATTTTGACCCCAAATCACGAAAAAAAAAAAAAAAAAATCCATGAAACACATGTCAGCCAGGCGATCACATTTCCCGATTGCCAGCTCTCAGTTCTGCATTGGTGCCCGCACTGATCTGTTTGTAGTTCTTGCTTTATTTTCCATTGTTTTGCCTTTCAGATAGCCCTTATTATGGTTACAAAGAAAGTTAAAAGTGTTAGTGACAGTGGCGGCAAACACCCTAGATGCATAAGAGTGGAAATGAAGAAAGTAAAAATTTTGAAGCATGAAAATGGTGTTCGTGTGTCTGATCTCGCCAAGCAGTATAACATGGCGAAATCAACTATCTGTACTATTTCAAAGAGTAAAGATATCTATAAGGAGGCTGACGTGGCTGGAGGAGTAAATATATTAACAAAGAAAAGGTCACCGTTAATACAAGAGGTAGAAAAGTTTTTGTTGGTGTGGATAAATGAAAACCAGCTGGTTTGAGATAGTATTATCGAGACAATAATACGTGCTAAGGCTTTGCAAATCCATCAAGATTTAGCAGCAAACTCTCCGAGTTCTAATGGTGTTAAAATTGACAAATTTAAAGCCAGCAGAAGCTGGTTTGAACACTTTCGTTGACGAACTGGGATTCATAGCGTCATTAGACATGCAAAGGCGGGTACTTTTGACCAAAAGGCAGCGGATTTTTACGTGAGGGAATTCACTAATTTTATCAAGAGTGAAGGTAATATCCCGCAACAAGTATTTAACTGTGATGAAATGGGACTCTTTTGGAATAAAATGCCCAAAAGAACCTATATAACCTAAGAGGAGAAGTCACTGCCTGGCCACAAACCAATGAAAGACAGGCTTACACTGTTATTGTGCACTATATGCTAGTGAGGACTGTAAGATCAAGTCTCTTTTAGTTTACCACTCTGAAAATCCGCGTGTTTTTAAGCACAATAGCGTGTTGAAGGCTGGCCTTCCGGTAATGTGAAGATCAAATCTAAAGGCTTGGGTCACGCGGATTTTATTCCTAGAGTGGTTGATTGAAGTGTTTGCGCGAGCAGTGAAGAAATATCTTGAGGAAAATCATTTGTCCCTTAAGTGTCTCCTCATAATGGATAATGCTCCTGCCAATCCTACAGGTGTAGAAGAAGATCTTGCTATACAGTACGACTTTATAAAAGTCAAGTTTCTGCCACTCAACACCACTGCTCTTATCCAGCAATGGACCAGCAGGTAATTTCTAATTATAAGAAACTGTATACAAAGGGTCTTTTTGCCAGGTGTTTCCAGGTCACCAACGACACGGATTAGACCCTTCGTGACTTCTGAAAAGACCACTTTAATATCCTCCACTGCACTGGCCTCAATGAAAAAGCATGGAAGGAGGTCTCATATCGCACGTTGAACTCTGCCTGGAGGAACCTTGGCCAGGTTGTGTGACTGATAGAGACTTTGAAGGCTTTAAGCAGGAGTTAGCTACTCAAATTGTAAGTGAAATTGTGGCCACAGGAATAAGTTTGGGCTTGAAGGTCAATGAGGAGGATGTGGAGGAGCTGGTGGAGGACAACAATAAAGAACAACTTATCTCGGATGAATTAATTGAGTTGCAACATAAACAGGTGAAGATTCTCCAAGGAGAGAGTCAGCAGAGGAGGGGGATGAGAAGGTAAAGGTGTCCAGTGTAGAATTTAAAGAAATTTTTAATAAGTGGAATAATGTGCAGGCTTTTATTGAGAATCATCACCCAGATAAAACTGTGGGCAATAGAGTAGTGAACATGGTAAATGACAATGCAATGAATATATGTTAGAAAACTTTATCATATAAGAAAGAGACAAATTTCTCTGGATCATTTCCTTGTGTCTGTTGGCAGGGAAGCAGCTACAATAAGAGAAAAGAGAGAGAAAACACCAGAAATATAGCCTGTATCAGAAGAGTTCCATAACGTTTTTATGGAAGGGGACTCTCCTTCCAGAAATTAGTCCCCCTCCTCTTCCTCCTCCACCAACATCCACGTATGCCAGCAACAATCATCAACAAATGTAAATGTTTTATTTTAGAATAGAATTCCTTTCTATTATTAATGCAATTTTCCTTTTAAAGACAAAATGCATATAACCTGTATTATATATCATGTTTTTACGGACTAGAAAAAATTTTAAAATTAATAATTATTGTGAATAGGAACGGATTAATTAAATTTACATGCTTTTCAATGGGGAAAATAAATCCAACTCACAAACAAACGATCCCACGAACAGTTTTAGGGAACGGAATAAATTCGTGGGTTGGGGTCACCACTGTGTGTATATATTGTATATGTTTGTTGTTGTTGTTATATATATATATATATATATATATATATATATATATATATATATATATATATATATATATATATATATATATATATATATATATATATATATATATATATATATATATATATATATATATATATATATATATATATATATATATATATATATATATATATATATACACAGTGTTCCCCCCTTATCGCAGTAGTCCGGTTCCGGGACCCGGCGCGAACCAGGAAAACCGCGGAGTAGGATCAGCCTATATGTACATAGATATTTTAATCTATTTTTACGTTTACACTGTATAAACCCTCCCTGTACTGTTAACAAACCACCCTTTACTTCATAAATAACAGCATGCAACGTAAATTTATATGAAAGTGATAGATAAAATTACGGTGAATGAAGTGGTAATTACATGACATACTCATTTACAATTATTTTTAAGTTTACGTACTGTATAAACCCTGCCTGCACTGTTAAAAAAACATGAACTATCTCACGTAGGAGAGAGCTACTGGAAATATAAATATATATGCTACTTCACGTAGCTATCGGACACTACATATTTCGCATGATGCAATACTGTGAATTATACTGTACGTACGTATATCTAGATTTATGTTTTTTACTATTTTTTACTGTTTTATTATTCTTAGGCTAGGAAATACTTGTTTTATCAATAAAATAATGAAAATTTTAATATTCACTAGGTCACGTAGGTGAGAGCCTTAGCGTTTTCCGAAACACTGATACCGGTATCGTATTTTACGTGGTACAATACTGTTTACTATTTTTTACTGTTTTATTATTCTTAGGCTAAGAAATACGTTTTTTTATCAATAAAATCATGAAACTACTGGAAATATAAATATATATGCTAGCTCATGTAGCTATCGGACACTATTTCGCATGATGCAATACTGTGAGTTATACTGTACGTACGTATATTTAAATTTGTTTTTTACTATTTTTTACTGTTTTATTATTCTTAGGCTAGGAAATACTTGTTTTATCAATAAAATAATGAAAATTTTAATATTCACTAGGTCACGTAGAACATAAGAACATAAGAATAGAGGACACTGCAACATGCCTACTGGCACACACGAGGCAGCTCCATTTTTGAATTGTATTTTCAGCATGTCTAACCTATTCTATTCTACTCTACTTATTTATTCTGTTTTTCTTTTTATGATTTTTCTAATAAGCACTAACCTATTCATACCCACCCTACCTCTGTCATATGTCTATCTAATCTACATTTGAAGGTGTCTAAGGTATTGGCATTTACTATCATACTAGGAAGCTTGTTCCATGCATCAGCTACTCTATTACCAAACCAATTTTTACCAATTTCCCTTCTGAACCTAAATTTATCAAGCTTAAATCCATTATTACGAGTTCTGGTTTGATCATGAATTTTTAAAACTTTATTAATATCTCCCTTGTTAATCCCTTTAAACCATTTATACACTTCAATCATATCCCCCCTAACTCTTCGCCTCTCTAGAGAATGTAGATTAAGTTTTTTTAATCTGTCCTCATATGGTAGATTTCTGATATTGTGTATCATCTTGGTCATTCTTCGCTGCACTCTCTCCAAGGATTCAATTTCCATTCTATAATAGGGTGACCAGAATTGCACAGCATAATCTAAATGGGGCCTAACTAATGCAAGATAGAGCTGCAAAATAACTTTTTCCGTCCTATTGCTGACGCTTCTTGAGATAAATCCTAAAATTCTGTTTGCTTTATTTCTGACTGCTGTGCATTGCTCTCTTGGCTTAAGACTACTACTCACAAGAACTCCCAAATCCCTTTCACACTGAGAACTCATGATTTCATGGTTATTTAGCTTATAACTAGTATTGTCTTTTATAGTACCCATTTTAACTACTTTACATTTTTCAACATTAAATTCCATTTGCCATTTGTCCGACCATTCAGATAATCTATTTAGATCTTCCTGTAAAGCATGAATGTCTTCTTTTCCATTTATAGTTCTACCTATTTTAGTGTCGTCTGCGAATTTACTTAGGTTACTACTGATATCCGAATCCAGATCATTTAGATATACGATGAATAATAGAGGACCCAGTACCGAGCCTTGTGGTACCCCGCTTGTAACCGAGCCCCACTCTGATTTCTCTCCATTTATGCAAACCCTCTGTTTTCTGTCTTTTAACCATTGTTTGATCCATCTGAGCACAGCTCCTCCTATACCATGAGCTTCCAGCTTTTTAACTAATCTTTTGTGAGGAACTCTATCAAAAGCTTTGCTAAAATCTAGATATATTGTATCATATTCTTTGCCACAATCTACTGCCTCGTAAACTTCTGAATAAAAAGACAGTAAGTTTGTAAGGCACGAAAAACCCTTAAGAAACCCGTGTTGTGAAAGTTTTATCAGTCTGTGTAATTCTAGATGTGCCCTTATTTTATTTGCAATTATGGATTCTAGAATCTTACCCACTGTTGACGTTAAACTTACCGGCCTATAATTATTCTTTTTAACACTTTCTCCTTTTTTAAATATTGGTACCACATCTGCCAATTTCCACTCCATGGGTACCGATCCTAATTTTATTGAATTATTAAATAATGCAGTTAGAGGACAACTAAGCTCTTCCTTGCATTCCTTTAATATTCTAGCATATATTCCATCAGGTCCCGGAGATTTATGAGCCTTTAATTTATCTATTTCTTTTATTACCTCCTCTCTCGTAATATTTATTGAACTAAGTATATTATCGGGACTGTCTCTGTAAATGGATTCTACTTCCGGAATATTTTCCAAGTTTTCATTTGTAAATACAGATAAGAAATAATCATTTAAACATGTACACATCACTTTATCGTCATCTGTGATATGGCCATTGGCTACTTCAATTGGTCCGACTTTTTCCTTAAATTTTGTTTGATAATGTTGATAAAACCCTTTAGGATTTTCTTTAGCTTCTCCTGCTATTCGAACGTAGGTGAGAGCCTTTGCGTTTTCCGAAACACTGATACCGGTATCGTATTATACGTGGTGAAATACTGTTTACTATTTTTTACTGTTTTATTATTCTTAGGCTAAGAAATACGTTTTCTTATCAATAAAATCATGAGACTACTGGAAATATAAATATATATGCTAGCTCACGTAGCTATCGGACACTATTTCGCATGATGCAATACTGTGAGTTATACTCTACGTACGTACGTATATCTAAATTTATGTATATGCTAGCTCACGTAGCTATCGGACACTCTTTCGCATGATGCAATACTGTGAGTTATACTGTACGTACGTATATCTAAATTTATGTTTTTTACTATTTTTTACTGTTTTATTATTCTTAGGTTAAGAAATACATTTTTATATCAATAATATCATTAAACTACTAGAAATATAAATATATATGCTAGCTCACGTAGCTGCGACCCCAATACATTGTACGCTATCGAACACTATTTCGCATGATGCAATACTGTGAGTTATACTGTACGTACATATATCATTCAGTTATTAGTACAATGTATATTAATTTAAAATTCATTTACTTATTTGATGACTGTACAAAATCTATTGCATTTATTCACTGTAATTTGGACCAAATATTCCTTTTGTAAAGATTATACTTTTCAAAAGAGGTGGTCAATAAACATATCTATCTATTTATCTAAATTTATATTTTTTACTTTTTTTTACTGTTTTATTATTCGTAGGCTGGGAAATAAATTTTTTAATCAATTAGATAATAAAATATGTTTTTTTCAATAAAAAATGAAAATACTGACTTTTTTTTTTTTAATATTTTAATATTTTTGCATATACCCATAAAATAAATTAATAATTTATCAAAAAAAAAAACCGCGATACAGTGAGAACGCGAACCAAGATACGCTAATAACCGGGGGAACACTGTGTGTGTATATATATATATATATATATATATATATATATATATATATATATATATATATATACAGTGATCCCTCGCTGGATCGCGTTTCTTGGATCGCGTTTTCACTGTACCACGGTTTTTTTTTTTGGCAAATTATCATTTTGTTTTTTGGGTATATGCAAAAATATCAAAATATTCAAAAAATAAAAATTCTCAGTATTTTCATTTTTTTTATTGAAAAAACATATTTCATTATCTAATTGATAAAAAAAATTTATTTCCCAGCCTACGAATAATAAAACAGTAAAAAAAACATAAATTTAGATATACGTACGTACAGTATAACTCACAGCATTGCATCATGCGAAATAGTGTCCGATAGCGTACAATGTATTGGGGTCACAGCTACGTGAGCTAGCATATATATTTATATTTCCAGTAGTTTCATGATTTTATTGATAAAAAAACGTATTTCTTAGCCTAAGAATAATAAAACAGTAAAAAATAGTAAAAAACATAAATACTAACAGTATTGCAACATGTAAAATACGATACTGCTATCAGCGTTTCTGACAAAGGCTCTTTCAAACTAATTCACGTGTGCGCCGTTCACATTGTGCTTATTAAACGTTTTGCTTGTGTCCGATAGCGTACGATATACTGCATTGGGGTCGCAGCTACGTGAGCTAGCATATATATTTATATTTCCAGTAGTTTCATGATTTTATTGAAAAAAAAATGTATTTCTTATCCTAAGAATAATAAAACAGTAAAAAATAGTAAAAAACATAAATACTAACAGTATTGCAACATGTAAAATACGATACCGCTATCAGCGTTTCTGACAAAGGCTCGTTCAGTCTAACTCACGTGTGCGTCGTTCACGTTGTGCTTATTAAACGTTTTGCTTGTGTCTGATAGCGTACAATGTACTGGGGTCGCAGCTACGTGAGCTAGCATATATATTTATATTTCCAGTAGTTTCATGATTAATTGATAAAAAAAAACGTATTTCTTAGCCTAAGAATAATAAAACAGTAAAAAGTAGTAAAAAACATAAATACTAACAGTATTGCAACATGTAAAATACGATACCGCTATCAGCGTTTCAGACAAAGGCTTCCACCATCTTCCATTGTCTCGCCTCACTCGTGTGCGCCGTTCACGTTGTGCTTATTAATATGATTTGCTTGAGATTTTTTTACTCGCATATTTTAACCTTTGCAATGCCTCCCAAGCATCCTTCATCTTCTAAGGCTTCTTGTAGTGAGCCTAAGCGGCAAAGGAAAATGTTAACCATAACAGATAAGGTAAGTTTACCTATCACGTACATGTAAATTTACGTTGCATGCTGTTATTTATAAAGTAAAGGGTGGTTTTTTAACAGTGCAGGGAGGGTTTATACAGCAAACGTAAAAATACAGTAAACGTAAAAATACATTAAAATATCTATGTACATATGGGCTGATCATATATATATATATATATATATATATATATATATATATATATATATATATATATATATATATATATATATATATATATATATATATATATATATATATATATATATATATATATAGTGTTGCCTCACTTATCGCGGTAGTTCGGTTCCGGGACCCGCCGCGAACCAGGAAATCCGCGAAGTAGGATCCGCCTATATGTACATAGATATTTTAATATATTTTTACGTTTACACTGTATAAACCCTCCCTGCACTGTTAAAAAAACACCCTTTACATTATAAATAACAGCAAGCAACGTAAATTTTTAAGAAAGTGATAGATAAAATTACAGTGAATGAAGTGATAATGACGTGACATACATATCATTACAATTATTTTTTCGTTTACGTACTGTATAAACCCTCCCTGCACTGTTAAAAAGAACACCCTTAACATTATAGATAACAGCAAGCAACGTAAATTTTTATGAAAGTGATAGGAAAACTTACCATGAATGTGATGATGACGTGACATACATACTCATTTACAATTATTTTTTCGTTTATGTACTGTATAAACCCTCCCTGCACTGTTGCAAAAACACCCTTTACATTATAAATAACAGCAAGCAACGTAAATTTTTATGAAAGTGATAGATAAAATTACGGTGAATGAGGTGATAATGACGTGACATACATACTCATTTACAATTATTTTTTCGTTTATGTACTGTATAAACCCTCCCTGCACTGTTAAAAAAAACACCCTTTACATTATAAATAACAGCAAGCAACGTAAATTTTTATGAAAGTGATAGATAAAATTACGGTGAATGAGGTGATAATGACGTGACATACATACTCATTTACAATTATTTTTTCGTTTACGTACTGTATAAACCCCCCCTGCACTGTTAAAGAAACACCCTTTACATTATAAATAACAGCAAGCAACGTAAATTTTTATGAAAGTGATAGATAAAATTACGGTGAATGAGGAGATAATGACGTGACATACATACTCATTTACAATTATTTTTTCGTTTACGTACTGTATAAACCCTCCCTGCTCTGTTAAAGAAACACCCTTTACATTATAAATAACAGCAAGCAACGTAAATTTTTATGAAAGTGATAGATAAAATTACGGTGAATGAGGTGATAATGACGTGACATACATACTCATTTACAATTATTTTTTCGTTTACGTACTGTATAAACCCTCCCTGCACTGTTACAGAAACAC
>JAXCGZ010005763.1:0-15000 GCA_037179515.1 Halocaridina rubra
CCAACTTACCCTGTTACTCAAAACAAGAAGTTAGAAGTTAGAGCACGTGCTCCAGCCTCACCCCCCTAATCTCTTCACCAACCGTCTTTGTACTGCACACTTGCAAAAACAAAAATATATATTTTCATTACTATAATGAATCACCCCTTCTACTCTTTAAGCAAATAAATATATAAATAAACACTTAAAATAAGTGAACAAGTAATTGATTTAAAAGTAACGAATTTTATTTACTTAATAATCGTGTCAATATATAAGATTATTTCGTGTCATGAAAATTATTATTATTATTATTATTATTATTATTTATTATTATTATTATTATTATTATTATTATTATTATTATTATTTTTATTGTTATTATTATTATTATTATTATTATTATTATTATTATTATTATTATCATTATTATTATTATTATTATTATTATTATTATTATTATTAGTAGTAGTAGTAGTAGTAGTAGTAGTAGTAGTAGTAGTAGTAGTAGTAGCCGTTGTTGTTATATTTGTAGTAGTAGTAGTAGTAGTATTGTTGTTTCTTTTATAAGCAATATTTTTCAATAGCAAAAATAGTATTACTAGTAAAAGAATTTGAAAGAGCAGTAGTAGCAGAAATACAAATAATGAATTCAAAAAGTTTATAAACCAAGTGCTTATATAGCTCTGTGAGAGATTTATGAAGACTATATATATATATATATATATATATATATATATATATATAATATATATATATATATATATATATATAATATATATATATATATATATATATATATATTAGATAAAGATACAGATATTGATATACATATAAATACAGATAGTAAATGCTATGATAATAATAATAATAATAATAATAATAATAATAATAATAATAATAATAATAATAATAATAATAATAATAATAATAATAATAATAATGATAATAATAATAATAGTAATAATAATAATAATAATAGTAATAAAAAATTATAATAATAAAATTAATAACAACAATACTACTACTACTACTACTACTACTACTACTACTATACTACTACTACTACTAATAATAATAATAATAATAATAATAATAATAATAATAATAATAATAATAATAATAATAATAATGTTTAAGAAATTTATATTGCTTTACATTTCGCTATAAGTTTTTAGTGTTTACGTAGAATTATAAATTTTTGTATTTTTCTAAGAGCTTTTAGTTCCTTTTGTCAAAATTTAAAATTTTAGAATGGAAACATCGACAATTTCTCAGGACCTGTTGCTTCACTTGTTCAAAGTGTTCATAGACATCATTAAATACCTACCACTGCAAACGGGAGCAGTCGCTTATAAAAGTCCTTTGGGATCTTAAACATTTATGTTGTTCTTGGGACCATTTCAACTCCTTTCGAGGTTTTTAGTTCCTTGCCACGGGATCCGTGACACAGAAAATTCATGACAGGGCTGAACAGATTAGCATGATGATAAGACATTTTCGTGCATGACAACAGATGTCTGGCCGTCTTCCTCACTGCAGTAGCTTCGTGATAGATTACGAAACAGTATATAATTTACCTCACATTTTTTTTAATTTTTGCCAGATATAATTTCAATATATATATTTTGCATCTGCATATGCATCATTTCCTGTCGACATTGACAGTGTAGATGTATTGATAGCATTATGCGGTCATGCTTCCCCTACCCCTGTTCCAGAAGATGAAATATAAAAACATATAGTTTAGCAAGATTGCTCTCTTCGTCTTTTATCATTTAGACTCTTTTAGAATTTAGTGAATGCGTATATATGACCTTAGTTCACATGAGGATAGAAGAAGCTATACTGACTTTACCATATGTATTTCACAGTTATGGTAATGTGCTTGTTTGATTATTGTTGGTCCCGAATGAGATTAGGAGTTGAATTAAATGCGAAAACGAAGCTACGAGTGAGGTTGGGGGAAACTGTAATATGAACAGAGTGGCATTCAGATAGAATGCGTTCATCCCTGTATCGCAGTTAAAATCTATAAGGTCTGTTTCCCTTTTAAGACCTTCTGTGGTGTAGTTGGTAGCGCCTTGGCATAGTAATTATATGTGCCAGGTTCAAGTCTCGGTCTGGGTAAAAATTATTCATTTTTTCACATATGCTAATGTGCTTATTTGATTATTGTTGGTCTCGAATGAGATTGGGAGTTGAATTATATGCGAATACGAAGCCACGAGTGAGCTTGGGGGAAACTGTAATATGAAAAGGGTGGCATTCAGATAGAATGCGTTCATCCCTGCATAACAGATAAAAGCTGTAAGGTGTGTTTCCCCCTTAGCATAGTAATTATATATCCCAGGTTCAAGTCCCTGTCGGGGTAAAAATTATTCATATATATATATATATATATATATATATATATATATATATATATATATATATATATATATATATATATATATATATATATATATATATATATATAGATAGATAGATGAGGTAGATATTGACATCCCCTTTAATATTTTCTTATATACCCAGCCGTTTAATTTCTTTCTCAGAGATAATACATTCTCTCTCTCTCTCTCTCTCTCTCTCTCTCTCTCTCTCTCTCTCTCTCTCTCTCTCTCTCTCTCTCTCTCTCTCATTTCTAATGCCATTTTCCTGGTATATTACATTTCGAATATAATATTCTCAGGCCTTCCTTGCATTACATCTATTATTTGATGTCCATCATTAATTTCCTAAATGTGAACAGAATACATAATGCAAACCACCGTACTCTTCGTCTTCTTCTTCTTATTATTTTTCTTCTTCTTCTTCTTCTTCTTCTTCTTCTTCTTCTTCTTCTTCTTCTTCTTCTTCTTCTTCTTCTTCTTATTATTATTATTATTATTATTATTATTATTATTATTATTATTATTATTATTATTATTATTATTATTATTATTATTAAAGGTTTTTCCCCCTGATGGAGGGGTGCTAGAATACTTCCTCCGTGTTCTACTGCGCTTCGTAAGAGTCAGCTAAATGGGGTGGAGCGAAGAAGAGTCAAGATTATATTGTCTTGACTCAACCACTCCCCTTACAAGGTGGAAAATGGCTCTTGTGTATAAATAGAGATTATTATTATTATTATTATTATTATTATTATTATTATTATTATTATTATTATTATTATCATTATTACTATTATTATTATAATATCCATGCCGTTCATTTACCTATTTTTATCTTGTTTTCATTTGTATTTACTTAACAGTTGCATTTATTTGTCGAAATTATTATATATTATGTACTTATTTTGTTTGCTGAAAGCGAGATTCTCTATTTTGAACTCACTTATCTATTCCGCGTGTATATTCTCTTTCACATAATTTGCACTCTTTACCTTTTACATCATTCGTGTTTGGTATTTTCACCCTACTCACCAGGTGACTTAAGTGCATATAGCACACCCGTTATGGCGCCCAAGGGCGAGGAGGGCTTTCGTGAAAAGCGCTCTACAGCTGTCAGCTCAACAGCTGCCCTTAGTACACAATACGTCTCGCTAACCCTGGTGTCTTTTGGGTCCCCCAATAGCTTATACCTGCTTTTCTATACCACTTTTTTAACTAATGCTAATTTTTTTGGTCTTTATTGTTTAGTTATATATATATATATATATATATATATATATATATATATATATATATATATATATATATATATATATATATATATATATATATATATATATATTATATATAAATTACACCGGTCATGCTTCTCTAACACCTCATTACCATGGCATTTAACTTGTTCTTTTCATTTTTTATTATTATTTCAAGTTTCTGTTCCCTACAATGCTGTTGGCACCAACACTTCATATATCCCTCTCCTCGCATTCTTTCTTTATTAACTGTTTATAATCACCATATTCATCCCACCAGAACATTTATACTCTTCCTCCACTCTGTGACCTACCACTACATCCACTCGGCAATACATACCCATATGGGATACCAGGTACCTACAACTCTCAACACCCTTAAACATCTCATCTTATTCAATCTGCCAACATTATGTTTGCATGGAAACCTCTTGGCTTTATATTTTCCAACATTCACCTGCAACTATCTTCACGCCTAATTCCTTTCAAATTCAGTCGCCAAATGCTTCAGTTCCTCCTAAGAATTAGTGACCCTTGTCCTGTAATCTGCAAATAATAAGTGATTCACTTTCCACAACCTTCTTTTCACACCAACTAATTCTTAATAAATGTACACACACACACACACACACACACACACACACACACACACACACACACACACACACACACACACACACACACACACACACACACACACACACACACACACACACACACACACACACACACACACACACACACACATATATATATATATATATATATATATATATATATATATATATATATATATATATATATATATATATATATATATATATATAGATAGATAGATAGATAGATAGATAGATAGATAGATGTTTAGACTACTGCTCATACAGCTGATGTGCTTATTCATATACTTATCTCCTTGATAGGGTTCAATCTAAGGCAGTCAGACTCATTAATGACCCTTCTCTTCCTTTTAATCTGGATTCTCTTTCTCTTTGCCGAAAGGTAACATCCATTTCTCTTTTATATCGCCACTACTTCCAACGGTGCTCTGATAAGTTGGCGAGTTGCCTTCCTCCCCCAATGCCGAGGCCGGGTAATGCTCCCCAAGCGGCCTTGTCTCACAGGTACTGAGTAGAGATTTGTAGCTTGAAGATTGGTCTGTGAAGCGACTGCTTCTTCCCATCTACCTCCAAATTCTCGATCTCTCTTCCTCCTTCTCTCTTTCCTGATTCATATAACCAATCTTTCTTCTGTACTTCGACTACACTTTCAGACTGTTCTTTTCATATTGTATATAATTACCTCATCTCTGCCTTGTCCTTAACCTTTTATTTTTTCTTCGTTATAATGTTTTCTTCGTTCCCGGGCTTTATTGATGATGGCAATTCTTTTTCCTGTCCCATTGTCACACAAACTTATGCATATATATATAATATAATATATATTTATATATATATATATATATATATATATATATATATATATATATATTATATATATATATATATATTATATATATATTCAGCATATATATATATATATATATATATATAATATATATATATATATATATATATATATATATATATATATATATATATATATATATATATATATATATATATATATATATATATATATATATATATAATATATATATATATATATATATATATATATATGGTAAGGAAACCCATCAGTGAAACAACACAAAAAAAGAAAGAAATATATATATATATATTAAAAAATATAAAAAAAAAAAAAAAAAATATATATATATATATATATATATATATATATATATATATATATATATATATATATATATATATATATATATATATATATATATATATATAACGATAATGGTAAAGGTTGCCAGGTTTCGGTTCCGATATCCATCGGAAAAGCTCCTCAGAACGTCAGCTGGGGCAAGCCCCCAACCTCCCACAGTGGTGCCCAGCCACATTAGTAACCAGCCAGTAAACAGCTTAAACTTTTGCCATTGCATAACCACTCTACTAGCCTGGGGCTAGAATATATATAAGATCAAGAGATCTTGCACTTATATAAGTGCAGGATCTTTGAAATTTCTGATAATTTCGATTTTCTTTCTCTTCTTGTGGAGATTTGTAGCTTGTGGATTAATTGTTGTAGTGACTGCTTCTTTGCTTTCACTTCCAGACTCTAGCACACTCTTTCTGTTCCTTTCTTCCCTAAATCTTATGACCTTTTTTTGCTTTAAAATGCTGGTCTGTCTCTGTAACATGACCTATTCCCTCCATATTTTTAGATCTACAATTATTTTGACTATTCTTTCAGCCTGTCATTTTTATTGTTTATCATTCCTTTACCAATCCCCTGTCCTTAAGCTGCTACTTTTTCATCTCTCTAAATATTCTTGGTCCTCGGGTTAGATAAATATTCTTTACCCATCCCAGTGTTACACTTTATATATATATATATATATATATATATATATATATATATATATATATATATATATATATATATATATATATATATATATATATATATATATATATATATATAAATATATATTTAATTCCCCAACCTTTTCAGCATTTCAAGCTCTATCGTCTGTATTCAGCTTAGCACTTGCAAGCTACAATATTGCAGGAAATAATAAGTGCAATAATAATAATATGATGTAAATTAGTGTTACCATCATGCTCTATCAAAAATTATCCCTAGAGATAGTGGGCAAGAATATCTCCACCGTGTTCCCCTGCATATCGTAAAAGTCAACTAAATGGGGCGAGGTGAGGTCAATGGGAATCCCTCCTCTATATTTACCTCGCATTGAGCGTCAAGGTTTTTGTTTTTACTAAGCCACCGTGCTTATAAGATCGATTATAGCCTATTGTAAGTATGTATATATATATATATATATATATATATATATATATATATATATATATATATATATATATATATATGTGTGTGTGTGTGTGTGTGTATACATGAGCCATTTTTCCCCTTATAAGGGAGTGGCTGAGTCAAAGCAAAATATTTTACTCTCTAGGAAGAGAAAATATAGAGGAGGGGATTTATTACCATTCAGTTCTGTATGCTAACAGGTTGTGCTCACTCTCATATATATATATATATATATATATATATATATATATATATATATATATATATATATATATATATATATATATATATATATATATATATATATATATATATATATATATATATATATATATATATATATATATATATATATATAATATATATATATATATATATATATATATATATATATATATATATATATATATATATGTGTGTGTGTGTGTGTGTGTGTGTGTGTGTGTGTGTGTGTGTGTGTGTGTGTGTGTGTGTGTGTGTGTGTGTGTATGTTTTGTGTACATGTGTCTGTTGTGTGTGCGATTTTGTGTATGTCTGTGTATTCTTGTGTGTATGTGTCTGTGTATATATACAAGCAAGATGTATTATTTTTATTGCTAGCTATATTAAATATGGTTTTTATAAGCAATAATTGATAGCATCGGCCAAAAGAAAAGAATATAGAAATTAATAAATAAAGAATTTTTTAATAAAACAAATATAAAATGATTTCGTTACTTATTTTACTATTATGTAATGTCGTTACATGCTAATTATAGCCATTTCACAATGGCTGATAAAACATTTTATGTAATCGTGTGACTCAGTGGATATGGAACGGCTCTCGCCTACCCAGGAATTACTGGATATTCTTCCTAATGTTGTTTTATTTTGCTTTACTTCGACTGAGCCATTTGGGACTGCAAGAGAAAGAGAGTACAGTTGCAGTTTACTTATTTTATATCATGTCTATTCTGTAGTGTTGAATCAGTACCCTAAGGAGTTTTTTTTTAGTTGCTCATATAACTGTAGATGGGGATGTGCACATGGACACACCCAGTGATATTGCAGTTGTTAAACATTACAATCTCTATTTGGTCATGTATAAATAAAATATGAATAGAATTTGCATTTCATTTTAAGTATCATAGCAACTAATTAAGAATAAAATATAGCGTAATCATTGATTGATGGCAGAAGAGCACTCTGCGAATTTTAATTAAGAGTAATGCATTATGGTTTACATGTATCAATAGCAGAAGAGCACTCTGCGATTATTGATTCAGAGTAGTATTTGTAACAATATTTTCAATAACCCTTGTTGAGTGCTATCATTCAAGTTAAAGAGTGTTAGAAGGATCTACATTGGAAAAGTATCTTTTAGAGATGAACTTCGTCAAAAACAAAATAAAATATCTATTATGGAATAATATGTGATTCGAAGGAAAAGCAAATCATTATCCTGAAATACAAATAAAAACAATAATAGCATATTTTAAATGAAGAAACAAAAACATTCATTATGATATGGAAGTGAAATGGTCCATATGAACCGACCTAACCATCCAACTTAAACAGAAATGAAATGAGGGGTTGCCATGGTAACATCCCCCGGGACGCAAATTAGTGCGGCAAGGCTGTTTGATGGTTACTGAAGTATCTCATCTCATTAATGATCATTGTTTTGGGGGTCTGGCGATAAAATTGCAATTATATATATATATATATATATATATATATATATATATATATATATATATATATATATATATATATATATCTTCTTTTTACTTCGACCTTATAAATCCCACTGAATAGCAGGGTCGGCCGCTCGAGTCAACTACCGTTACTGAAGTATTTCATCTCTTTAATGATCATTGTTTTGGGGGTCTAGCTATAAAATTGCAATTATATATATACATATATATATATATATATATATATATATATATATATATATATATATATATATATATATATATATATATATATATATATATATATATATATATATCCCACTGAATAGCAGGGTCGGCCGCTCGAGTCAACTTCCTCCACTTGTTCCTATCCCTTGCATCTCCCTCCTCCAATCCAGCTTCAACCATATCCCTCCCCACCACGTCCATCCATCTGATCCCCTGGCACCCCACACTCCTTCTCCCTATCACTGGGATGTTTTTAGCTCCCTTGATTGGATCCCCCTCCCCTTTTCTTACTACATGGCCATAGTATCTTAGACGAGCTTCCCTGGCCTTCTCTATGACAGTACAAATAAGTAGCAACTTATATACGGCTATTAAAGTAAGCATTCAGAAAATTCCATATTAATACTACTTTAGTTAACACTATTTACTCACATCGAATAATGATAATTGCAACTTACATAGGGCAATTAAAAATGGTATACGAAAATTAACATATTAATAATACCTTCTAACTATAACAGCTTACGTAGGTCAGTGCTCGAGGGCCACAAAAAATCACCTCCTATGTCACATTTGGCTTGATGAGGACCTTTGCTTTTGGACCACCTTGGTTAACACAATAACTTTATTATTATTATTATTATTATTATTATTATTATTATTATTATTATTATTATTATTATTATTATTATTATTATTATTATTATTATTATTAGTATTAGTATTATTATTATTTACTATGGAATCTGGGCAGGTTTGTCAATGAAGCAATTTTTTCAGTGCAACGATTGCTTGTACATATATTTTGACAACTACTTTCTTAGTACTAACACGATTTTATTTCCTATAGCCTTATTTTGGTGTGTCCTGTCTTTCTGATGGGCTCTTTACCACAGCCATGGGCTAATATGCCTTCTTAACTGTATATTGAATAACCTGGCTATCCCATTCGGTCAATCCATGTGTATTCCCTGCCAAGGAGACAGCACTTTCATGATGCCACCCATATGCTTCACTGCACATTTGCCTGTTATTTTATATCCACAATTAACTGCATAAAATTTTTATAAAAAAAAAGATAAATACAAGATAAAGGATAGTCAGCGAAAATGGTTGACATCGTATACTGAAAAACAGGCAAGAGTGGCATTGAGACAACTGTATAGAACCACCACTGTGAGCGCATAAATTTCGAATTCTACTGACTTATCTCTCATAAGATATTGCTTCCTTTAGTCAGACCTTATTTTATCTGGAGCGTCCTGTCTCTGTTGGGTTATGCAATAAAGAATTTTCACAACTTTGCTTTCTTCTCCCTGCATTGGACCACCTGCCTCCACCAGGGAGTCGATCCATGCATGCTTCCTGCCAAGGGACTTGTGGTACTGCCCAGTTTTCTTTCTGTTGCACTTACCCTTTGTAATTCCACAAATTACATTAAAGAAGAAAAATTTCCCCCAAGGTTTGTTTTACACAATGTCCATAGCATGCAGTTTTCAAAAAGAACAAGAAAAAAGTAATCTGTTTCTCTTTTGTAGATTTTAACATCACCACCAAAGTAAAGTTCCATTCTTGGAAGAAAAACCAGAGATAAATTTAAGGTTACCTAAAGAGAGGGAAAGTTGGCATCATGGTGGACGGTTTACTGGGAAAACAGGGAAGTGTGACAGTGAGAAATGGCAGTATCTCTACTGCGTGGACATAAATCTCGTTTTTTGCTGTCCAATCTTTCATGATATCACTTCTTATACCATTATTTTAGTGGCTGTATCCTGTGTCTGTAGCAGGTTTTACATCACTGCTATAGGATACAGTTTTCTTCTATGTGCTTCAGACCACCCAGCTATTCCAGACAGTTGCTCTACATGTGTTCCCTGCTAATGGACAGTACAGTGATGGTGATACCTAGTTGTCTTAATGTCCCAATTGCCCTTTTTTCACAAGTGATGTTAGATATAATTTACAGAAAAAAATATATCCTCAAATCAGAGTTGGATCTCATGAAGAACTGGGACCTAACTTTTATCAACAACGACCAACTGAAGATAACGGACCTCAACTTTATTCCATCTGCAAAATACAGACTTTTTATTATGCAAGTACATTTTCAATCATAAAGTAAAACAAACTACATTAGGGATTTATAAACACAAAATATTAAATTTTATAAATAATTTGATAAAAAATTACTTACCCTGACCTAGCCTAACCTAACCTTGCATAACATAACCTAGCTTAACTGCCCTGAAATAAGAGATATATTTCCACACGAACAGCGTCTTACAGCAATATGCCAACACCTTTTAGCACATGACCATTTAAATGTAGTTCTGACTCGTCACCCACAGTTTGGTGGATGTGAGTTTTTTTTTTATGATTTTCCACCCTAAAGTGTTCTTATGACTACACCAGTTCACTAAATTACTTATCTTTGTCAAGGAATCCCTATTTTCATATTAAAGTTCCTTTGTTATAATATACTTTTAATTTTTGTTGACATTTGCAACTGTAAATATCGACATATGACACATAATACATTTAACAGAAAATTTCTCTGAGGCTCGTCTCCTCTCAAAGTCTTTGGGATAAAATTTTTTCAAGGTGATTGATTGTCTTCTCATGCATTGATTCTAACTGGTGCCACCAACATAATGTCCTGATCTTGAGAACAAACAGGAGAAAAACTTATGGTGAGGAAAAGATGGCTTTTTAGTGGACAATTTATTGTCGAAAGTGGGCATGTACGACACTGTAACAAGTGTGTGGTGCCACGACTGTGTGGGCAAAAATCTCTACTTCTATTGGTCAAACCCTGACAAGATATTCCTTCATATGCCCTTATTTTCTAGAGAGTGTCCTGTCTCTTGCCGATGTTATATCACGACTTTAGACGATCAAACTTTCTTTGTCCTCTGAATCAGACCATCCGTCTGTTCCAGGTGGTCGATCCAAGTTTATTTCTTGTCAAGGGACAGCACATTCGTTGCACTGCCCAGTTATCTGTCACACTTCCAGTTAAATTTCTTATTCATGAATTAAGCACTGACTTGCGGTACAGACGTTCTGTTAACTCACTTTATTTTCCCTTTAACAATTTATCTCAATATTAGTGATCCTTTGAATCGGGGCCATCCTGCCTTTATCCATCCTACATGCATTACCAGAAATGCACCCAATGCCAAATTTGTACATTTTCTATCGTTATCAATATTCAGAACGTTTTATTCCAAGTTTCATGAAGAATTGGAATGATTGCCTAGCCATGCTGTTGTCAATGGAGCTTCAGTAGTGTAAGCTAAGTACTGATAAATTTTTATCAAACAGACTTTAATGATGAATTTTTAAAACTCTAATGAAATTATGAGTAGTGCTCCTTTATATCTTCTCTTTTTTTTCTTTTCCTCGCCAAGTTACGCCCCTTGCTGGAACAATCTGGTTTATAGTCGTTGACTTTCCAGCTGAGCTTCTTGCTTGTCCTTTTGATTATATAAATTTCATCATACTTGTCCTTCTGAGTTCTGTTGCTCACATGTCTTCTCGATTATCAAATGTAGATATCATCCCACTTCACTTTCAGTTCTCTATTTTTCTGCCAAGTTTTTCATGTAAGAAATCTACATATCATTACACATGAGCTGTTCGCTGATGCCGATGTCTTCATTGATTATGAAATGCACCAGGCATTACATAACACCTGTTTTCTTTCACTGATGTGCCTATAATTTCTGAAATCTACAGAGCATATAGGCCTGGTCTCTGTTCTCTCTTGTTATATAATGCTTTGTGGATTATGGCAATTAATAGCTCATTACACTTGCCCTTCACTGCTTAAATTTTTGGCATGTTTTGTCGTCTGTGAAATACCCAAAACATCACACCAGACTTTATATTGTCTTTTGTTGGCTTTCCATTTTTTTTTTTAATGAAAACTGCAAATCATAACACTTGACCTTTTGCTCTCTTTAGGTAGCATGCCATACAAATCATGGCACTTGTCCCTTTATGAATAATGTATTAAAGATTTATGAATCATACGTACTTCATGTCAAAAGGCTATAGGGTAAAGGGTTGTTTGGAACAGCGAACAATTAATTTATGCGCGAGGAAACAGGAAGGGGTTAGAATATCAAACTTGTCCCTCGTATTTCTTATTTCCTAACTAGTGAGACTAGACGAATATTGGAAAAGCTATTGTTTACACTGTAGTTTTATTAAAAGTTTCCCCTCTCTTGTCACGACGTTCCTTAAAGACTAGAGGGAAGGCAATATTCTTTCAGAGAAGTTGAAATGATAGAAAGAGCGATATTAAAGCAGTGTCAAATAATTAAATATTGGATTACAAATCTTACTTTATAACTTTGTTGAAAGAGTATGTTTAAAAAAGCTTCCCCTTCTCTTGTTGCATCTGACCTTAAGGTTAAATAATAAAAAGCAAAATTAAAATAATACGAGATGGTTAAGTAATTGATTCTAAGTGTTGCGATGCTTGCATTGAAAAGAGAACCAATAAAGGCAATAACATTCAAAGATATATCAAGAGCAGCATAAACGCAATTTAAAATGTTTTAATAATATATTGCTCCCCTAATTCATTACTTTGCTTACATTGGCTGCTTATTAATTTTTCCCTCTCCTTGTTATAAAGTAGCTTGAAGATTGCATAAAAAGGAAACAAATAATAATAGGAAACTTGAATTTTTTAGTAAAATCAAGGGTGATCAATTAATTTTTCGTTTCTAAAAAAAAATTATATTGTAAATGCAATATTTACGACGGTTTTAGATAATGACTATACTGTTTTTATTGAGTCGTTGCTTAAAATACCTAGCAGGACTCAAATTATTTATACAAAAGTAATATATTTAAAAATAAAGCGTATAATTGATTCTTTATATCATAATATAGGACAATATCATGTACTTATGATATATATATATATATATATATATATATATATATATATATATATATATATATATATATATATATATATATATATATATATATATATATATATATATATATATATATTTCATTTTGTACTTAATGATACTAATCATACCTATCCTTAAAATAATGGATTGAGTTAGAATTAACTACATCCTCGCTTAGCGAATTCCAATTATCAACTGCTCTTACACTAAAAAACAAAGTACTTCCTTACATCTTGCAAAAAAGTTTTCTTACGAAGCTTCAAACTATGACCTCTATTTCTAGAGCCAGCCATATCAATATATATATATATATATATATATATATATATATATATATATATATATATATATATATATATATATATATATATATATATATATATATATAGAGAGAGAGAGAGAGAGAGAGAGAGAGAGAGAGAGAGAGAGAGAGAGAGAGAGAGAGAGAGAGAGATGGATAGATATGGCTTTGAATTAGATTTTTCATATGTCTATCTACATTACGTCAGTTAATCATACAGCCGTCGCTCCTGTATGTTTGTTTGGTGCCATTGCCTCCGTACCATGAGCTTCCACAGGTTTGCATCTGGTAGCTCTTGCTTTAGGGCAGATGTACTTGGAATTGCTTGGGTGCTTTTGGTGAGTTTTCATGACGATGCCGGTTCAGTTTTGAGCTTTTTTTCCTTTATTTTTTTTTATTATTAATCTTCTAAGCTCATCATTACTCATGATTGCTCTCCCTCCAGCTTACCAGGCTTTCCTGTAGGTTGTGATGCCTTTCAAGCTGTTGCGGATGCACCATGTTGACCATTTACTTCCGGCATTTATATATCTCTTTTATTGGTTTTAAAATTGTTTTTTTTTTTAATAGCGTTGATGTTTTATTTTTTTTTTAAATAGCGTTGGTTTTATGTTTTAATTTACTCCATTTCTTATACTGTTGCTTTGGAACTATTTCTTATTTTATTGTTATCTGGTGATAGTGAGCTAAGTCCTTTCCCTAGTCGCACTAAATTACATCAGTGTAGCATACCGTGCAATAATTATAGAGACCGTATGCTAGTCTCAGTGACCTTTGGCCAGCAAGACTTTTTGTTTTCCTCAGATTCACTTGTTTCTCAGATGTATGTTTTTGTCTTTTTCCGACTGGGCATAATGTTGGGTTTATAATAATAATAATAATAATAATAATAATAATAATAATAATGATGATAATAATAATAATGATAAAAATAATAATAATAATAATAATAATAATAATAATAATAATAATAATAATAATAATAATAATAATAATATTGATAATAATAAAATTAATAAGAAAAAGAAGAATCTTCATATAATCAACCTTCTTTGTTAAGAATTGAAGCTGGAAACTATAGGCCAGAACTCCAACTCACCAGTGGTCATTGCACACATTTTATTATCCTCTGCAATGCCCAAGGCTAACTAAATGATAATACAAAGGCATTGCACTTACACATTGTTGAATGTCTTCAGATAATCTAATTTCCTTGTCTGGAATCGAATCGGGAACTCTAGACGAACTCCACTGTTAAGTCCACTGGGCCTGGAGGTTGTTAAAAGAAAGGGAACCTGAACATCTACTGATGTTACACACATGGATGAAAGCTACAGG
>JAXCGZ010005763.1:20000-50000 GCA_037179515.1 Halocaridina rubra
TTAACCTTAATCATTAGGATTTCAGTGTGTAACTAATCATTATCAAACATTAATTAAGATCACAGGTTAGTTTAGACCATGACGTTACTGTGTCTACTTCTCTCCTTTTTCAAAAGATTTACAAAAGTTGGTTAGCTACAGTAAAAATATAAATCATGTAGAACATTTAAAATGCGATAGACAATAGCATAAATGGTAAATTCCTATCGTTACTATGGGGCATTGATTTGTCTTAAAATTAGGCCTTAAAAAACTACTCCTGAAACAAAATATTGGTTACGATGTGAAAAGTCAGAAAACATTCATCATTCCAATATGCAATTCCTATTCAGAGACAAACTGATATGAGAACTTAATGAACACAAAGATTAAATCATGATTCAAACAATGATAATGCTAAGCAAAACAATGATATTATTTAGGCAGAAGACTACTTTTACTATTGGTGCAAATCATACAATTTATCAAAGGCACTTATTCAAAAACTATATTTAAAGGAGTCTCTGAGTTGTCGCTTAAAATTATCTTAAAACTAGGTAAAACAAATAATAAAAGAATTGGTCTTTTAACACAGTGGTTAAAGATGGTGGGGACCTTTTCTTTCCCATTTTTTTCTTTCAGTTCTAAAGCGTGGGTTGTTCTTTCCAACAACTAATAAGGGATTTTAAATACCCTTCTTTCTCTCTTCACTAAGGTTTGGACATGTATAGGGATTTTTTTCTTTCTGTCTGTTTGAATCCCATCAATGCGTGTATGTGGCTTCTAAAGGTATTATTCAGATATTTAAAAAACTTCTCTCTTTTTTTTTCTCTCTTTTCACTACAGTTAGGACATGTATGGGAATTACCCCCTTTTTTTTTTCTCTGGGATTTCATCAATTCATTTACATGGCTTTTTAAAGTGTTATTTGGATATTAAAGACTTTTGTTTTCTCTTTCCCTTGCTCATGAAATTCTTGCTAGGCGTGATTCCACGGTTTCTCTCTCTTCGTTTTTTCACTCCCCCGCCGTCTTCGCTGCAGGCCCAGGTTCGTACACTACCATAAATTATCTTCTTTCTAAGATAGGCAAGACAAAGAGGAAGCGATCGATGCACCTTCCAAATCCCTCCAGCCTGGCTTTTTCGTCCTACTCTCGTGCCGATCTTGACTAAGACCACCCTGTAGGAGACCTGCAACGTCAGCACGATTCTCTTCAGTACTGCATACACATGTACCTTTGAAGCAGACCTCGGGATGAAAATTTGAACCTATGTCACTACTACAGTTGTAAGAAAGGTTCCCTATGACTTCAGGGTACCAACAATGGCCATGCGTTGGTACTCGGAGGCTATACTTTGCCTCCCCTGCAACTGCAAGTGATTGCAATCTCTATTCAATGGGCAACAGGGACTTGCTTGAGAGGACAAAATCTAAAGACTTTTAGAACTTGCAGGTCGGGGCTGCCTAGAAATAGGGTGGTAATGGAAGGTATGTGTCTACACAACTAGATTATTATTCCAAGATACTTAGGACTTAGCTGAGAAACTAATACATAACATTACTATAGATATCAAAAAGAACAATCATTAAATACTGAGAAAAGCCACTAAAGAAATATTCTTATTAGTAGCGGCTACAATAATATCAAGTATGAATTCAGATAAAAAATACAAGTCATCAGGTTACTGCTGATTGCATTTCAAAATAATAATTACCAAATGGCCATTGAGAGATAGCAACAATAACAGTCAACATAATAATATTACTAATAATCATGATCAAAATAAGAATAATAAAAAAATAAAATAAAAATACTAAATCAGGATTAGCAATATATATACAATGGAGACTGGCATTCAGAAGTAAGAACAGAGTTCTATACTTATATTTCATAGTAATGCTCATTCTAACACAGTCTCTTTTACTATTCAAATTCCTGCTGTCATAATCTATGTATATATATATATATATATATATATATATATATATATATATATATATATATATATATATATATATATATATATATATATATATATATATATATATATATAGAGCATAAGTGGCAACTTGCTGGCTCCACAATTTGTCAATGGGGGTTCTATCTATTCTCTAAACAGTTGCGACATGTGGCAAAAATATTTATGCAAATGGCGGTACTACCGATGTCTTATCAGTATTTATGCAATAACAGCATGCAACAATCTATCGACTGCAATAAAATGTAGGCACAATTATCGCCTAGCTTCGCTGGAAAAAAAAACAAAAAAAGAATCAATGACGGCAACATTCTTGTAGTATCGGAAGAAGCTCATGTCAGTCTCAGAGTAGAGGGAGGGAGAGAGGGAGAGAGAGAGAGAGAGAGAGAGAGAGAGAGAGAGAGAGAGGGAGAAAGAGAGAGAGAGAAAGGTTGACTGGGCGACCTTGAAATACGTCGCGGTATCCACCCTGTGGTCAGGCGAGACGGGCTTCCTCCCTTTACATGCACTGAAATCAAAGATAAATTGTCGCAGAGTGTCTCTACATAAAAGAATAAATAAACAAATGAAAGTGAACAAACGTTAGCAATGACTATCGATAGAGTTTTACATTTATTGTCAGAGGGCTATTCTTTTTCCCCATTAACAAAAACAAAAGCATAAAGAACTTAGTGTACAACTGCAGAAGCGTCGAAGCATAAATCTATTCCTTTCTGTTTAATATTGCTAAGGACTTTACTGTAAGAGCATACACATCCTTGTCTATAATGACGATCTTTTTCTTGCTACAAATCAGAGGGTTGAGTCGAAGCACACACACTCTGAAGAAATTAAAGCAAAAGATTAAAATCATATGTGACAATATCTTTACTACGATCAACAAAAGTACAAATATCTTTTTCTTAACAGACGTCTTATAATGACTTTAGTATCATTAATTTTAAATTTAAAACTCAACATATAATCTTTGAGAATCTCAATTATCTTAATTAGCTCAAATGTAATTTTAAATTCATGACAACGAGAGGGATTAACCATAATTATTTTTAGAAAATCTTTTCAATACTCTTTAATTATAATATATATCAAAGGGATAAAGATATTGAATATTTTTCTTCCCACACAAAAAGAACTATAAGACAAAAACGGGAATCTGAAAAAATATAAAGAATCTGTCTCTGTGTATGCAATAATAAAAACAAAAAGTATATTTCATTAGCAACAGTAAAGAATGCATTTTGCTTAAGTTTCAAAATCTCGTAAGGAGTTGTACATGAACAATTCAAACAGAATATATATATATATATATATATATATATATATTCTTTTACTATCTCGAATTTGATTATTTAAATTACTATACAACAGAATTTCCTCCAGAACAGGGAGAAGCTCGACATATAACTGTTCTGTCTGTTTGCTTTTACGGGGGTGCGCATGTGGGCGCTGTTTTCTCCCCTGTTCTTTTGGCTTCTGGATCAACTTCTGCTCTCTCAAATACGGGAAACGGCTGGGTAACATTCTTGTTGCCATTTCGTGTCAGCTCTCACTCTTTCTTTATGACCAAGCTGAAATAATTTTGATAAACGTTATCATGGCTAAAACTCGCAAAGTTTTATTTTATCAATCTAACATATCTCTTCAGACAAATAATGTATATACTGCAGCTAACAAAGAAAATAATCATTCATAGATTCACGTCCTTTATCACGTAATATCTATCTTGGAACTCTCAGATATCGAATAATAATCTCATTGGCGGAGTAGGGGACAAAACAAAAATAAAACAAACTTGGCATCTCAACTATATCTGGGCAGGTGGAGAACAAACAAACAACCTTTATTTCCATTATACAATGGGTATTCGTCAGCCTGGGCAAGCCCCAGTCCCCCCATTGTGTTGCCCAACCACAGCAGTAACCTTGCCAGTAAACAGCTTAAACTCTCGGTCTTGGACGGGAACCGATCTCTCGTCCTCGTGAATGCGAAGCCAGCGCGTTACCACTGTACTAGCCAAAAATATCCCTCACTAGATATTGCAACAGCGCATCACCTCCCATAAATATACTCTGATATGGCATGCAGAAGAACCTGGTGGAGCAGGGGAACGACCCTCGCAGAGACTCCTCAATCGTGCTTCCTATCGGTGCTTTCCGCGATTTCACCCCCTAGAGCAACCCCCCATTATACCCCCAGTCATTCATACTCATTCTCTGCCTCATTCGCTGCATCACTTACAAAACAATCGTCCCCTTTCTGTAAAATTCCCTTTTATTTACAACGTTGGTTTCCCTTTCCCGATCTCTCTGAAGGAGAGTAAAGGTGAAATCTCGGTTGGGCCGTGCGGTCACATGACTGCCTCACCAGTCCTAGGTCCCATTCTAACGAACAAACGAACATTCTACTCCCTTGAAGCTACGTTTGGGTGACACTGAAAAACCTTCCCTATTCTAGAACAGCACAAATTCCTCTAATTTACTCTTACTGTCGCCTGCATAGCGCGAAATAAAAAACTCATCTCTAAATAATATCACAAAAGTTCTTATTCTTCAAAATGGCATGCCACACACGTATCGTAATATTAATTCCCCATCAAAACAACATTAAAAGAACGATCGGTCATTTATGTCTTTCTTTCGCTAAAACATTACTCCCTCGGAGAAAAACAAACAAACAAAAAGGAAAAAACCTTGAAAACAGGCGCACTCTTAACACTCGACTTCTTACGCTTTAAGAAATTAATATAAAAATGACTTTACACGTACTTTAAATATCAAAGATCAGTACAATAACTACATATTTATAATAACGAGGTTGGGAGATCGATTGGTCACTTCCGCATTCCTTTCTCGGAAATCACATGTGGTCTATGAAAAACCTTAAAAACAGACTCAAGTATATTTCTCACTATAATTCTTACGCTTAAGAAATTAATATACTGTAATAGTGATTGCACGTATATTAAATTTCCAATTAAAATCAATACATTCGCGTTCTTATAATTCAATTTAGGCATTAATACAAATAAATGGAACACCCTTTAAACGCAATTACTTTATATTATTCATATAATAAAAAAATGGGAGTTCATTACTTCTTATAGCTATTAGTACAAATTATCCATGTTAGTAATGGGTACAGAAATTCTACTTTTATTAACTTATTAGGTGCCACACCCCTCATAGGTGGGTTGGCTGAGTCAAAGCATAACTACAAGATAAAATGGCGGCGTCCACCGACCTCAATTTCTTTTACTAATTGCCCCATTACTCACTGGATACAGATCACAAGTACTTAGCTATTTTAAGGAGGTGGTCCTGAAGAACTTCACGGCAGAAGGCAAGGAAGGAGGGGGTTCTCCTTCTTCTCTCGAGTAAAATCGACGAATCGCCATCTTCTTGGTCGGATCCGGCAACTTATATTTCTTGTAATGGGCATTTTCACTCAATGCCCCGGTCACACTTCGGCTTACTAAGGAGTATCTTAGGAATAGTTCCTTAAAAGTTTCATAATATTCTCTGTTTGACCACTCGTCACTTCTCATCCGCAGACCCAAGTATTTCAGGAAGTCGGCCGCGGGAATTATGGACGGACATTCGAGGTCTTTTACATTTGTGCCGTCGAGGTATAAAGGTGAATTTTTGACTCGAGGCTCCTTTACAACCAGGGCACGGGGTGGGGGCTTGTCCTGCTGCGTTCCCTGTGTCACCACGGGGCTCGGAGCGGCAGGCTGTTCGTCGATGTTTGAGGCGTCGGTTTCTCTGTCGGCGTTGACCAAGTTCCTTCTCGACGGAGCGGCGTCGGCAGGAGTTTGTAGGCGCCGCACGTGCTCCTCCAGTTCGATAATTCTCCGGTGTTTGGCCTCGTCACTCATTTCTTGAATTGGGAGATGTTGGATTTCTGCTTTTGCCATTCTTATTTTCTTTTCTTCGCACTGGTTTCTTCTGATATAAGAGTCTCTTCGTATGCTTTCCAGGAGTGTGATCCGTACTGCGCTGCCACCAGTTGTCGTAAAGTTAATTACTATTCCATCTGAATTCACAAGTTGTCGTGATGAATTCTTCTCACTACGTTAATATTAGTACCAGAAGGGTGCAAGGTAAGAATGGACAAGCAGTGGTTCCTTCATCTTAATTTATTCTAGAGTACAACACATTCGACGCCTCAATGCCCCCCACCCTATGACTACCACAATCTATGATCTATTCGTGCCCCGGGCAAAGTTCTAACTAACTGTGTCTGCCCTGGGTGGTTCTTGAAATACCCCAGCGGCAGGGCGTGGCTTGACATCCAATCCTGCCAATGAACTCAAGTGACATCCAGTCCTGCAAATCAACGCCAGGTTCGAAGTGGAGTCCCACCTATTTTGGGGAGGAGCTATTTCAACAAGCCTATAGAACGGAAAAGTTCCAGGTCAGAGCGTGGCTATTGGGTATCTCTCCAAGGCATGTACATACGTACGGGTCAAATGTATGTGTTTCTTGTGGTTTAGGAAAAGGGCTAACTTCTTGGCCTTTCCCACCCTCTTCAGGTACTCGATGCCAGATGCTAAGTCTCATGGGTCCGGTCATATATCTCCTTGACACTTTCTACAAACATTGGCCGTACCGCAGAAAACAATTGGGAGAGTATTCTATTTCACCCTTGACTTCTAGCCTCTCACGTTTCTCTTCACGACTGGTGGTGTTTTCGAGGACCGAGGGTCCCTTATCCTTTAGGCCTCTTGGGGGTGCATGGCGCCTGGGGTTAGTTCCAGGTGCCTAGCCATAAATCTTGGTGGTCCCAAGGGAAAACATGGTCTGCACCCAAAACTCAATAAAAGTGAGGGCATGTAATAAAATATCTGTTCCCTCGACCGTTACCCCTCAAGATTTGCTACAAGTTTCAGATTCTGGCTTCAGCACGATTGATGTCATGCGACATGACAATGCGCTACCAACTACACTACTGAAGCTCGCTACTTTTATTTTTACACCACTGAAGCTCGCTCTCTCTCTCTCTTTCTCTCTCCTAGATATGTATGACTATGAAGCCCCAGTGGCATTTCTATTGCTCATCTAATTAGTCACATAAATATATATATATATATATATATATATATATATATATATATATATATATATATATATATATATATATATATATATGCATGCATGTATATATATTTGTATTTACTTATTACTTTAAATAGAAAATTGTTATTCTATGTCTGCTATCAAATTGTCTGCGGTGGTTCTGTGGTAAAGTGGAGATTTAGCTTAAATGACAGCACTCAACAAGGGCTATTGAAAATTATTGGTACAAATTACTACTCAATCAATTATTTTACACTATATTTTATTTTTAATTACTTTCTCTGATATTTAAAATGAATTGCAAATTCTCTTATTTGATTCATACATAACCAAATATAGATTGTAATGTTTAACAACTGCAATATCACTGGGAGTGCACAAGTGCAAGTCCCCATGTACAGTTATCTGAATAAAAAAAAATACACCACTGAAGGTCTAAAAGAAGCTAACTGAATATTTTTTATTTTATAGCTTTATCTCAACTTTCCTCGTGGCTTCATTTTCTCATTTAATTTAAACCCCGTACTATATAGGTATCAACAGTGACCAAATAAACACATTAACATATGTGAAAACATAAATTATATTTTTTCCCCTGGCCGGTATGCAAACCTAAGACACATAATTACTGTGCCAAGGCACTACCAACTACGCCACTATGCATGCGTGTGCATATGTGTGCACGTGTAAGCGTGCACACGAATGCAGATGGAAGTGCATGTGAGGGTTGGGGAGATATATGTGTATGTGCATGTGTACATATGTGTGTACATACTTGCACATGCATGCATGCGCACACACATATGTGTGTGTGTCCCTGTCTATTTGCGCCGCCCCATTTAGCCTACTTTTTCGAAACGCAGAGTAACACAGAGGAAGTATTCTAGCCCCCTTCTTCAATGTGTGTATATATATATGCATACATATATGTATATGTGTATGTATATAAATATGTATCTATATGTGTATGTGTATCAAGAATTACTACTTTTGATTTGTAATCAAAATCAAATCAAAACATTTATTTCCATTTTGTACAATGGTTATTCAACATTAATAGTAACTTATAAGTAGACATGTAATTAAACTAATAAATAAGAGGGTTAGACATACAGATAAATTAAATGTAGCTTTCATAGAAAATAATAATGCTGTAATAAAAATGTTAACAATAATGTTAATAATAAAGTAGTAAGTATGCCACTAGATACAGGATCGTTATTATCGGCATCATTTCCATATTTGTTTCCTTACAATGAGAATAATTAGTTCTTAATGAGCAGCAACTATTTGTCCAAAAGAAAACTATATAGTTTGCCTTTGAAAGCTGTGAAGGAGGATGCATTTTTAAGATGCTCTGGAATATTATTCCAGAGTGTTGGCCCTTTGATAGTGATCATCTTTGAACCTGCTTCTGTGTTTGTTCTGTGAATAAAGAGCTCACTGCTCTGTCTTGTGTTGGTTCCCCTTATATCCCTGACTGTTTTTAAATCAAATAGCCAGCTAGGATAATGATGGTCCAAAATTTTGAATACAAAAACATAAATAGCATAAGCGACCTTATTTTCTGCCCGCAGCCACCCAAGTTTATTGAGACCTGGTGTGATGTGGTCATATTTTCTTATTCCTCCCAGGGCAACTCGAGCTGCAAAATTAATAAGCTTCTGTATTCTGTTTATCTGAGTCTTAGTGGTAGATCCCCAAGCAGTTGTGCAGTAATTAATGTGACTTAGGGCTAGAGATTCAACAACAGTTATTCGAGTTGTAGTCTCAAAATTGTCTTTTATACGTGATAAGTACATTAATGTTCCTGTAACCTTTTTGCATACTCTATCTATGTTGGAATCAAACAACATGTGGTTATCAAAGTGAATTCCTAGGTTTTTGACTGTTTTGCTAGGTGTGATAATATTGTCGCAAAAATTAATTGTTGTGTTTTCTGGTATTTGTGCTATGTGGAACCTTGAACCAATAAATATGCACTGTGTTTTACTTTCGTTAATTAACAGCCCAATTTCTTGGAAATAGGTTTTAATTTTTGACAGAGTGTTTTCTGCTCTTAAAATTAGCTCTGGGAGGTTATTAATATCACCACTAAGGAGTAGTTGAGTGTCATCTGCATATTGTACGACTAGACAGTCAGAAATGAAAGAAGATAGATCATTTACGTAATATACAAGAGCTATAATAATAATAATAATAATAATAATAATAATAATAAAAATAATAATAATAATAATAATAAAAATAATAATAATAATAATAATAACAATAAAAATAATAATAATAATAATAATTATAATAATAATAATAATAATAATAATAATAATAATAATAATAATAATAATAATAATAATGGATTAAGTTGACGTAATCCTCTCTCATATACATAAATTTAAGGGAAGAGAGGAGGAAGGGCTTTCAATCTTTCCTTTTCTTTTCTTTTTAAATTTTTGTCCCATAAGATGGTGTTGTGTTTATGTGTGTATGCATGTATATGTGGGTGGATATGTGTATGCATATGCAATTGTTTACATGCACATATATTTTTTCTCTCTTTTCTTTCATCCCATTTTTTATAATTTTACTCTCACTTGTTTGTATGTGTATATGTATGCACGTATGCTTATGTGTATGCGTGTATGCGTGCACACGAATGGAGGTGGCAGTGCATGTGTGCATTGGGGGAGATATATGTACATGTGCAAGTGTGCATAAAAATGTGTGCATACATGCACATGCATTCGTGCATGCATATGCATATGTGTGTGCAAGTGTGGAGTGGTGGATTTTTCGTTAGCTCAGGGCCTGGTACTGCCCTGGGACTGTTAATTGAGCTTGTCCTTTTTCTTTGTTGTGTCATGATGTTTATGAGTATGTATGTGTGTATGCATATTGGTGGAAAGGACTAATAACTCTTTTTGGTGAAATGAATACCACAAGCACACACACACACTCTCTCTCTCTCTCTCTCTCTCTAGATATGTATGAATATGAAACCCCAGTGGCATTTCTGTTGCTCATCTAATTAGTTAGTAATATATGAGTATATGCATGTGTATATACAGATACAAGTGCATGCATGTATACGTATATATACCTACTTATTACTCTAATCTGAAAATTGTTATACTATATCCGCTTCAAATTGTCTGTAGTGTTTCTGTGGTAAATTGGAGATTTAACTTAAATGATAGCACTCACCAAGAGCTTTTGAAAATGATTATTACAAATATTACTCTTAATTGATAACTTCAGAGTGTTCTTCTGCCATTAATCAATTATCACTACATGTAAAAACCATAATATATTACTCTTAATTAATAATCCCAGAGTGCTCTTCTGCCATCAATCAATTGTTACACCATAATTTATTCTTAATTATTGCTTTGATTATTTAAAATTAATTGCAAATTCTATTAATATTTGATTTATGCATGACCAAATAAAGATATTAATGTTAAACAACTGCAATATCACTGGGAGTGCTGATGTTCACATGTCCCCTTGAACAGTTATTTGACTAATAAAAAAAAAATACCTTCAGTGGTATAGTTGGTAGTGCCTTGGCACAGTTATTATGTGTGTAAGGTTTGAATGCCAGCCAGGGACAGTATATGATTCATGTTATCACATATGTTAATTTGTTTATATGATCACTGTTGTTGTCTCTATAGCACACGATTCGAATTAAATGCAAAAATGAAGCCACGAGGGAGGTTGGGAAGAAGCTATAAATAAAGAAAAAGTATGCAGAAGAATAGTTAGTTGAATAGGGTAGCTCCTTCTTTTAGACCTTCAGTGGTGTAGTTAGTAACGCCTTGGCACCGTAATTATGTGTCTTAGTTCGAATCCCTGCCAAGGGCAAAATATAATTCATGTTTTCACATATGTTATTTGTTTATTTGATTATATATATATATATATATATATATATATATATATATATATATATATATATATATATATATATATATATATATATATATATATATATATAGAGAGAGAGAGAGAGAGAGAGAGAGAGAGAGAGAGAGAGAGAGAGAGAGAGAGATTTATATATGTATATTTGTTAAGCATCAGAGAAAAATTTCAATATTACATTAGGTTCCAGTACACTAACAGATTTCTTCTCCAGAAATGTTTTCAACATATATATTGGACACTCGTATATTTATTATCATTATGATAAATTTCCAGTTTTAGCACAGTTTCCAAATTTTAAAAGGATCTCAGGTTATAGTTAATGAAAAAAGACTGTCATTAAATGATGTTATTATATTTACTGTTGATATCATTAATTATTATTATTGGGAACATCAGTAGCTCAGTGGTAGTGTGTCCGAGTCGGGAAAAGGCTATCTTGAGTTCAGTCCCACTGCTGAATGTTAGGGAGGACATGTAGCCTTATTCCTTTTGCTCCAAAATAACTGTGTCCACTCCCATTCGATTTTTTTACAAATAACGACGTAGAAAACTACAGAGCTACAAATTTCCACACAGGGCCTGTGAGACGAGGCCACTTTGCGAGTTTTACACAGTCTCAGCAGTGGGGGAGGAATAATCTAGCCAATCATCAGAATAGGGATGGAAGTAGTAATGATAGAAAGGAGAGAGAAATGATACCTTACGGTAAAGAGAAAGAGAATCCAGAGTAGATATAAGAAAAGGGCTTTACATGAGTCTGATTGCCTTAGATTCAACCCTATCAAGGAGATACAAAGAGGCACCCCAGATCTGCGAGCAGTATTCTGAGCAGGGATGGAGTTTAGATGCAGTTTTAGAAATATGAATTTTATGACCCCTTCCAGAGAAGTCAGAAGCTGTCTGAATTCCTAATATGTTAATAGAATTAAGAGGGTAAATATTTTTAGTTTTGAATACTGTAAGGCTGCCAGGAGGAGAAGAATATATAATGATAGCCAGAGACTGTTTCTTGGAGGCAATATATTTAACTAATTTTTGCGTACTTCACTGTGTTACTATCTGTTAATTGGAGTTGAGAGTTGAAGAAAGTGTGATATGAGACTTTTTGCGTGTAGCAGATAAAGGTTGTGAAGAGAAGGTAGAGGAAAATGTGATTGAGGTAGATATAAAACAATCAGAAAGGTAACAGGAAATCAGAGAACAGAGAGAAGAGGTAAAGCCATAAACAGGAAGTTTGGCTAACAGAGCCTTTTGCCAAACTCTGTCAAAAGCCTTAGAGATATCTAGGGTGATACAAATGAATATCCATAGTTCTTCAGAGAAGATGATCATACATGATCTAAATAGGATTGGAGGTCACCAGCGGATCTTGCCCTTGTGTAAATAAAACTATGGATCTTGGGAGAACAGACATTTATGTAGGAGGTCTTCATTTAAAAACAGCTGATAAGCACCAGAGTCTAATGGTGTGCGTCTTACAGTTCTCCGCCTATCCTCTATATAGCCTTTGACTGAACTACTGCTAAGATTGACTCATGTTCTCGAAATTATTCTAATACTAATACTACTACTTTACTTATACCTCCCACACCTTTACCTCGTTGTGAGATACAAAAAAGGAGGTGGAGGTGGGAGGTCCTTATGCTTGAGCCTTGACCAGTTGAATTTGAATGTAGTTTTACAAGGTCCATGCCCAGAACATATGGGGTGGGGGATTGTTAAGGCAATACTTGTTCCCTTGCAGGGATCAGGCCTAATATGTACTAGCATGGAGTCAGCTTACACCTCAAGACCAAACTGAATCCTATTAGTTCCAAACTGAATGGAAGTGGGGGAAAAAGCGTGGGACCAAACCCATATGGTCACAGTATGGTAATAAATGCAAAATATATGTCACCCTGAATATGTCATACTGGTGATCGGAAATAAACAAGTTAGATTCAAGATGTTTCAAGAATTGAGAATTGAACAAACTTTTGAATATTTTAGTGATAGCAGAGCTAGGGTAATTGGTCTGTAGTTGGAGGGAATAGAATTGTCTACCTTCTAAGGAACAGGTTGAATAGGGTGTGCTCCCAAGATGAAGGATAGATAATGGTTGAAAAAATTAGTCAAAACAGGTGGCACAGCAAGGGACCCAGTTCATCTACAAACTCCTTAAGGAACCTTGCAGGGTTACCTCTGGTATGGATGCATTGTGTGTCTTTAGAGAGCAAAGAACATTTTGAACTTTGTGTGAAGAAAAAATAATGGAGTGCATAGTGTTAGAGAGGGGTATAATATGAGGGACAAGTGCACTGGAATCGCTTATGTAGGAGTTGGCTGAAAACTGAGAGCCAAAGAGAGTGGCTTTGTTAGTGGGAGAACAAGCAATAAAGCTATCAAGATGAATATAAGGGGGAACACTTGAGTTACAGAAGTTCTTGGGTAGGTTTTTGGATGAGAACCAGAAACATTTATCAGTGGGAGAGGAGTTAAGGTCATCAACTTTCCTTCTTATAAAGGAAGCTTTAAACCTACAAATCTGAGGAGTGTAGTAAATTCTTGCTGTAATAAAAGCAGAGAGAGTTAAATCAGTACTAGAGAGTTGGTACAACCAGTATGCCCAATCCCTTGTCTGAGTAGGTATGGAGCAGGCATGATTTAATCAAGGATTAGGAAAAGGAAAACGTTGTTAGAGAAGAGATGAACACCTCCATTCCCGATATTATGATCTCAGCAAATTCTAGGACTATCTATTTAGGGTTGTGGGTCCAAAACCAGTAGTCATTCCATGGAAAATCTAAGAGAAAGTTATACTAATCATCACACTCTGTATGCTGGAAATGTCAAAAGTGGCACTGAAGAGGAGGAACTGATGGAGGGGGAGTGACAGTGGAAGAGATTGAGGTAAAAAAAGGTGGCCAGAGTTTCCAAGAGGGGAAACTACAGATTATGGATAGTTTGTAGGATCATAAGTAAACAATAGGTCAAGACTGTTAGCTGCATGGCTATGGTGACTGGGAACAAGAGTTGGAAATCTGATAATCTGCTCCAGATCGTAAGTGACAGAGTAAGCAAAGGCCTCACTTCCTCCCAGATCAGTGTTAGAAGAATGTATCCGGTCATTGTAGTATAAATTGATGTCTTCAGTGTAGAGAACATCAGCATGTGGGTGTGAAAATAGCTAGGACTCATGGCGAGAGGATAGTTATTCAATGTTGTTTTAGATTCTCCACCCCCGGATGGGTTGAACGGGTCATGGAGGACCCATAGGGGGGTTGCCAGATGGCACAGGCCCCAACCCCCCACAGTGGTGCCCAGCCACAGCGGTAACTTTCCCAGTAAACAGCTTAAGCTCTCTTGCCTGGACGAGGCGCAATCCGTCGACCTCGTGAATGCGAGGCCAGCGCGTTACCACTGTACTAGCCAGGAGGCTAGTTATTCAATGAAGGACAAAAAGTCAGTGGAGTTAAGAGATCAGTAGCAGAAGCAAAGAAATATAGCGGTAAAAAGATAGATCTTTACGTCAGGAGATTCAAGTACCATGAGCCTTGCACCTGGAGTATTAATGTTAAAGTAGGCACAGTCCCCACTTTTATAACGGAAACAAGAACACAAGCTGCAGTGAGAGACATGGAATTGGGAATGTTATTATTATTATTATTATTATTATTATTATTATTATTATTATTATTATTATTATTATTATTATTATTATTATTATTATTATTATTATTATGTACTTCTGTTCATGTACATAGTAAAATATTCCTGAAATATACTTACTTCTTACTTATAGTGTATGGGCGCTTTAGTGTTTGAATTTACTGATACAGTATCTTTTAACACTTCTTTTTTTTTTTCTATTATTTATAGTGATGTAGATGGTAGTGACTTAGCACACTGATTATATGTATTAAGTTGTAATTCCGGCCCAGGGCAAAATATGTTCTTTTTACGCATATTTCTAATAATGTGTCCACTTCATCAATGTTGATGCCTATATAGCATTGGATTTTAATTACATGCAAAAAATTCCACTAGTGAGGCTAAGAAGAAAAAGTAAAATGTATATAAACACACAGTAGAGTGTGTTCATTCCATTGCTTAGCAGCTAGCTAAGAGGTTTATTTCTTCTCTTAAACCTTCGGATGTGTAGTTGGTAGCGTTTTAGAACACCAGTTATGTGTCCTATGTTTGAATCCCCACCATGGGCAAAAGATTTTTCATATATATAAAGGTGGTGTAGGTTCGAATCCCGGCCAGAGGGAAAATGTTTAATTTTTTACATTGTTGATGCCTGTATATCATGGGATTTGAATTAAATGCGAAAATAAGTCACGAATGAGGTTTTGAAGAAACAGTAAAATTAAAATAGACATTTAGTAGAATGCATTATATCCTTAGCTTAGAAACATAGTGAGAGGTTTGTTTCTTCCTTATATTTAGGTGGTGTAGTTTGTATCGCCTTAGCATAGTGATTATTTTTTTTTGGCTCGAATCCTCATCAGGAGCAAACTACAATTCATATATATATATATATATATATATATATATATATATATATATATATATATATATATATATATATATATATATATATATATATATATATATATATATATATATATATATATATATATATATATATATATATATATATATATATATATATATATATATATATATATATATATATATATATATATATATATATATATATATATAGTGGATAACGCCTTGGCACAGTAATTATGTGTCTTAGGTTCGAGTCCCGGTCAGGGGTAAAATATGATTCATATATATATATATATATATATATATATATATATATATATATATATATATATATATATATATATATATATATATAAATTATTTGACTTATTATGAATTAACGTATAATTTTTTTCTTTCATAGGCGGAACTGTCCGAGTCTCTGCAGCAGCTATCAGGAAGAGCTAAATCCACCCACGCCCATATCACTAATCTCAAAAACTTTCAAGACAGAGTTAATGTAAGTAATCAAATAATGATCTTTTTGACCATTTTTGGTTTATGTTTGCATTCACTAAGTGTCATTTCAGTTAAAATGTGTTTTCATTTAAATGTTTTATTTGAATGACTTCTCATACTATTTACGTGCATAATACCTATAAGATAGATAGATAGATTTATTATATATCAATATGTGGTCAGACATAGCTAACCTTTCTGGTTTTATGTAAGGAGAGAGCACAGAGTTTCTGAATGTGGACCATTCATCTTAAGTGACTTTATTTTCAGATTTACAAAATGCATTTGACACTACAAATAAGATTAAGATTCTAGATTATTTAGGATCCTTTGGAGTTAAAGGTAAACTGCTGCAACTTATTAAATGTTATCTAAGTGGGAAATCATCCCAAATATACTGTAAAGGGTACATGACTCCTAATAGAAGGACTTTTACTTTAGGAATGCCACAAGGAGGGATTCTTTCGACATTTTTGTTTTGTATAATAATGAATAAACTTTTTAAATCCTTGGTTCGTCCTAACACAATGTACAGTTATTTGCTATGCAGATGATATATGCATTCATGTGCCCTCTATGAATGACATGCAGTCACTGTTGGACCAGCTTTCTGGAGTGACAAAGGAAATTGGATAAATTTTTTCCTTCCTAAAACCAAGTATTTTGGCTCTCCCACTCTCTAGACAACACTAAGATTAGATGGTCATGAATTTCAGGAATCCTATAATCAGAAATATTTAGGCATACACACATCATTACCATTTCAAAGGAGTACATCAAGATGTTGTACAGTATACTGTCTCAAAGGTTGAAACCATTAAAACTGTTGGCCAACGGGGTATCTGGTGTTGAAATTAACATTTGCCGAACTTTTTCCTTACATACATTAGGTTATTAAAAAATGATCATGCCCTCCAGATTTGCATTCTAAGTACTGTCCATTTAACTCCTTTAGAAAGAGTTCAAAATAAGGCAGTGAGAAATATTCTCGGCATCCCAATGAGTACAAGAACTGTAAACGTGAAACTAGAATTAAACTTCCACCCCAAATACATCATAAACAATCTGTCATCATATTTGGTGTCAAAGTAGTGAAATCAATCCTTTATCAAAATGAAGACTATCTACTACAGGAGTCACAATCAGCACCAGTTACCATTAAATCTTTAATAAAAGGTGTTATGCAATACAATATGTTAATGTAGTAAATCCTTGTCATAGAGTGAGTGTGGACATTTTTCTCCCAACTTTACCATCTGGCCCTGAAGTAACCATTCGTGAAAGAAAGACAGTAGTTGGAGGCTGCTGAAACATTAATCAAAATGTCTTTCCGAACATTAATGAAACTCTCTGTATACATACACATTGGTCCAATATATACAGTGCTGAAAAGTCTCGTTGTTGTATGATAGTGCATGAAAATTTTTGTGGGATGCACATACACGAAAGAAGCTTAAATTTTCCCAAGTGGACATCAGCCATGGAGTGTGATATTATTGGTATCAAAATGGCTATTGAGTAAATCATCAGTCTGGAAATGATGCGGTCAAACTTTATAATTTAAAGCTCCTTACACAACTAAGATCCTTAAAACCTGCTTAAAAAACTCTATTGACTATAATTCATGAAAGACTTATCACATATGAAAATATGAACCAGATAATTATCTTATGAGTACCTTCCCATGTTGGAATATGTGATAATGAAGAGGCTGAGAAACTTGCTATGAAGTCTTCTGAACAGTCAGCATCTTAATTTGTATTCACACAGTCTCAGTTGACAACAAGACTTCAAAATGAGATGCAAGAAGATCTGCGACTGTTAATTAATTCACAAAAACGCAACAGTTGCCTCTGTGCAACACCATCATAAATTATGCAATATATCACACTCTTAAGGCACAGAAAAAATGCTAACAGGTAACTGTGATAGATTTGCTGCTGGTATAAGACTTGGCTACAGAGTTGAGTAGGAAGTGACTAACGAACAAACTGAAGCAATGCACCCATAGTACTCCAAATGTGTTCTGTTGGGCCGAAAAGGGAGTAATGCTTTGGTGCACTACATTACAGAGTGTTGTAATGAACACGACTTCGACAATCTGTATCCAATATTGACCGTATATCCGACACTAAAGAAGTAAATTCATTTACATCTTTGTCTCGTGATATTGCAAATATGTAATGTTTATGTGGAAATATGTACTAATTATCTTTTAAGCAGGTCTGAAAGTGCTTGTGTGTTCGTATCCACATGTAGTGATTTCGATCCAAATGAAAATTATAAAATCTCTCTCTCTCTCTCTCTCTCTCTCTCTCTCTCTCTCTCTCTCTCTCTCTCTCTCTCTCTCTCTCTCTCTCTCTCTCTCTCTCTCTCTCTCTCTCTCTCTCTCTATGTGTGTGTGTGTGTACTATCTGAGTCTGAGACACGGTCTAAAATGAATTCTATTTATTTGAATATATATTTAAACTATATTATCTTTTGTTTACTTATTCAGTTATTTTTAATTAGTTCATGCATGTCTTTTAGCAGTGTATTTCTTGATTTTTTCATTTTATTTATTCATTAATTTATTCATATATTTTTTTCCATGGTCCCTATTTCTTCATGTACTGATGCTTATTTTATCTATATTTATTTATTTATTTATTTATTTATTTATTTATTTATTTATTATTAAACTTCGCGAGAAAATCCGTATGGAGAGGCCCAAAGGCAGTTAATGTTAAGGAATAATCCATAGCATCCTCTGGCATCTCCAGTATCTCTACTTGATTTCCAAGCATACAGACATTGTCTTTCCTGCGTAGCTAATTAGCAGCGTCGAGAGGGTGGAAATGCAAAGTGGAATAGGCATTTCTTCCTTATCTTTAGGCCAGGCAAGCAACAAAGTTTCAAGCAACTTTTTGCTGTCTGCCATTGCGAAAAAAAGATTCTGATGCACACACACACACACACACACACACACACACACACACACACACACACACACACACACACACACACACACACACACATGTAATTAATGTGAATTGGAATAATCTGTTCCTAATCCGCAGATGATTGCTTATGTAAATTTTTAGAAGAGTACTTCGTGTATAAATTCTCATACAAAATCATTGAAAATGAATAAATCGTACATTAAAGAATAGATATTATATACAATCGAGAAATTCGCTTCACTTTCCTTGCACAAATGAGAATTGATTGCATACTTGAAGATAGTGTGGATTGCAAAGGAGAATGTTGTTATTGTTTGGGAGGTAAATCCTCTTCCTTTAAAAACACAAAGTAACTGTCCATCTGCTTTTCTCTCTTTCTCTTTTCTGTGATCTGGCACCACTCAAGTTTACTTGACATTCACTGGGTATAGGCTTCTTTCCTACTGGAATCCTGTCAAATGAGGTTTTAAAATTTTTCTTAAAGGAGACATGGTATTGTCATTGGAAAGGTTTATGGTGCACCTTTCTTTAGTTCTGTCAGTATGATATCTTTCCACAAAGCATTACCTTTCACCCCATTTCTTGCACATTTTCTTATTCATAGCACTAGGATCATCCTCCTGTCCCTCCTCTACCACTACCTCTTTGTGCTCCTTCTGAAGGTGTTGCACTTCTACTGTATTGAACTTAATCTTGTGATCCTCTAATAACTCTACCACATCAGCATCTTCAACTTTCAAGTTCAAGCTTTGTTCCCGAAACACAATGTCATTGACAACAGCAAGATCCTCAGTCTCAAAGCCTTCAAAGTCCTGGTCTTCTATATAGTGTGGTCACAGTTTCCTCCTCGACCTGGGTCCTGTAAGCCACTTGCCCCCAGGGTTTGTAAATTATTCATTTGCACTGGAGGGTGATGAAGTGAATTTTTCAGAAGTATATGGGTGCTAAATCACTGTGAAAGGTCTTATCAAAACTCCATTGATACAGTGTAGAGTTTCTTAAAGTTTCAAATTATATGCTGCTCCATAGGCTGCATTAAAGGAGTTGTGTTAAGGGGCAGGATAGACTGTGTTATAAAATCTAACTCCTCCATACTCTATTCAACTAAGAATGAAGGGTAAGTAGGTGTACTGTACATCACAAGAAATGGTAAATTGTATTCTAAAGGTTATTCTTTCACATTTGGGTGAAGACTTCTTAGATTGATTCCATAAAAAAAATATGGTCAATCAATCTTTGTAATTAGCACTTCACATAACAGATACTTTATTTTTCACCATGTTATGCTTCATACACATCCTCAGATTCTCAGAGTGGTACGCAAGCAATGGCTTTACCTTGAAGTGTATTTGTTGCACATATCTTACTATGCCATTACATTTGACAAGTCACAAGACTCCCCATCTCTTTATCTCTTTGCTTTCATTTTTTCATCTTTGCTATAATTATGGAATATTCAGAATTTATGGCCCCCACTACTCAGTATCTTGTTGACTCCTCTATTGGTGTGAGGGTTGATACACTTGGTGGTTGTCATGGTTGTGCCCATAACCTTGCACCTCCTGATAAATCAGCTTCTTTCACTCTACTTTTCTAACATCCATGGTCTGAACAGTAATCTTTCATCTGAGGTACAGAACTTGGGTACATTCCTCCCTAATCTCTCTTTCTTTCTGAAACCCAGCTGTCTAGCTGTGCACCTTCTTACCCGTTTCAAATCGTTCACTATAACCTGTGTCCCTTTTCCTCTCTAAAAGTAGGGTCTTTGCCTTCTGTAACACTAAGACTCCAGTTGCAAGGTTCATGGGCCTTGAATCTCCTGACTCTGATGTCTTCTAGCTGACGATCTTTCTCTCCACTACCACAATATATCTTAGCTTCTGCTTCTACTCCTCGTAACTCCACTGAATTTGTGTCCTTCTTTGAATGTCTGTCCTTGTGCCATGAGATCTTGCTATCTTCTCACCCATATGCTGAAGTTCTTTGCATTGGAGACTTCTGTGTACGCCACAGTGAGTGACTTCATTCTTCTCACGCTGATGTGGGAGGAAGTGAGGCACTTGCTTCCTCTCTTACTCACGATCTTGAGCGAATTTTTAAACATCCTACTCGTGTTCTCAATAGCCACGACCATGCAGCCAATACTCTAGGCCTTTTCTTTGCTTCTAATCCTTCAAACTATTTATATTCTGTACTTTCCCCTCTTTGTAAATCTGACCACTCTGTAATCTCAATCTTTTCCATTATCGCTCCCCTTCATCAATTCCTCCTACTCAGAACTGCTTTTGACACTTTGAAAGTACCCAATGTGATGATTTGCTTAACTTTCCATTTGACTTCCCATAGGATGATTGCTGCTTTTGAATCCGCAACTCTGATCAGGTTGCCATAAAAGTTGCCAAGATTATAACCTTGGGAATGTTGGCATTCATCCCCTAATCTTTGAAAACTTTTTTTCCCTTATCCCTGCTTTGACTGTGCCTGCTAATTGGCTATTAAAGCCAGGGATTGGTCATACTGGTTTTACCAAGCCTCTCTTATATTTACTTGCTCTGCTCTTTTCACCTACTCTTTTCCTTCTCGTAATCAGAGATTTTTAGCCCCCATCCTCCTCTCTTCTCCACGCATTTGCCGACTCTTCTATCCATCAATTTTTTTTGTTATCTTTTCACAGCATTCATCTGCTACTCCTATTCAGTCTTGTATAACTTTTTCTTCATCTCTGAACTCCGATTTACAGAGAGTGTTTGAGTAGGGCACCCAAAAATTAGTTAAAGTTATTCTTCTGAGCCGCAATATCTGGCTATCTCTTTATCTTCTCCTGTCATATTGTCTTCGAAGCTAATGAACATTACCCTCTTTATTCTTTTAGCATATTTGGAATCCAGATTGCCTCTAACTTGTCTTGGGGAGTCACATAATCCAAATTCTAAATCTGGATCTAAAATATTTGGAGTTCTGTTTCTTTTTTGTCATTTCTTTGCCTTTTTATATTTACTTAAAATCTATAAAGTTCCTATCCGTACCTGTTTAGAATACTGCCTGCGCATCTGGGGTGCTACTTTTTATATATTATCTCCTTGATACTGTTGAATCTAAGTCTGTCAGACTCCTCAATGACTCTTTCCTTTCTTCTGATTGTGTTTTTCTTTCTCATTGCCGTAAGGTACCATTCCTTTCTATTTTCTTTAGTTAATGCAGTTTTTAATTGGCTAGTGTCCTGAGAATATTTTATCTTCTTAAGTGATATAGGTTCTCCTTTAATTTTTTTTCAATATAGGCCTATTTTACTACAGATGAACACTTGTTGGTGAAGAAAACTCTCAGCCTTTTCGTAGTCACTAAATACTTGCACATATTTCTTAGCAACTAGTTGCTTCAAAGTCTCAGTCTCCCCAAGTCTAATCACACACTGCATGTCACTTCTCCTCTAAATATCTCTAATCACCCTCTGCTACTTTGAACATATAAGTATCAGTATTCTTGCTAGGATTTTCCTTGTACAGGTCATCATTTAATCACCTCTTTTTTTTTTTTTTAAATCATAGTTCCAGAAAGACCGTTACCAATTAACTGTATCTATTTTACCGGATTCAGTAACTATTTCTCCACTTCTTCAATTATCTGTGATCGTTGTTTAGTTAAAGCTTTAATTCCTTCTGCAAAATCAGCTCCCTTGATTGCCACTTTACTTTTGAATATAGCCGTACCAAACTGCCTATCAAGATCTAAGACTAGAGTTCTCTTTACGTTTGACTGTGATTTCTTTTTTTACCCCCATTGTGCTTAACCACATTTGTTTTCATTTTGCTGCTATTGCTACCCCTCTCTAGCCATATGATGGCTTATTTAATAATAATTAAAAACAACATATTCACAGTAAAGTTCAAGAAAAGGCATTAAGAACTTAGAATCATCACTGCTTGCCGGTTGCAGTGTAACTGACCCTATATCAAATCAAGAACTTGGCTAACCTATTCAGGGGCCAAGATTCCTAAATACTGAATATGTCAACACCGGAATGCAACATCAATTTCGAAAATACACAGCAGCAAAGGAAATTCTTTCCAGTCATGTTTGACAATATTGCATGTGTACATTTTGCACACATGCAATGTGTGCATTCTGCTTAGAATACTGCTCACACATCTGGGGTGCTTCTTCCTTTTCTTATCTTCTTGATAGGGTCGAATCTAAGGCAGTCAGACTCATTAATGATCATTCTCTTACTTCTAACCTGTATTCTCTCTCTCTTCGCCGAAAGGTATCTTCCCTTTCGCTTTTCTATCGATACTACTTCCATCGCTGCTCTGATGAGATGGCGAGTTGCATCCCTCCTCCACTGCCAAGGCCACATAACACTCGCCAAGCAGCCTCATCTCACAGGTACAGTGTGTAGATTTGTAGCTCGCGGATTGGTCGGTGCAGCAACTGCTTCTTCCCATCTACCTCCAGACTCTGGAACTCTCTTCCTCCTTCTGTCTTTCCTAATTCTTATGACCTTTCATCCTTCAAAAAGCAGATCTTTCGTGATCTCAGAGCCTAGTCCTCCATATCTCTGGGTTCTCTGTACTTTGACCGTGTTTTTTCTGTCTGTCGTTTTCCTTTGTGTGACATGACCGCACCTTTGCCTTGCCCTTAACCTATATCTTTTCCTCCGTCTTGGTATTTTCTCGTGCCAGGGCCTTTATTGATGAGGGCAGTTTCTGCCTGTACCGGTGTCACACTCTTAAAAAGAAAAAACTTAAAAAAACTTAGCACGTCACCAATGTCATAAATTAAGACTGAATATGATAAAGGGAAAGAAGAAGCCACAAACAAGAAATAATATATCCTCATATGAAATTCCTCACACTGAGAATGAGTAAAGTACCTGATTTAATTACTTATAGCCATGACCATCACCAATAAAGATTCTGATGAATTTTGAAACTAGAAAAAAAAATTCTGGAGATCTTAGTTTAGCAAATAAGTATGTGCTTGTCTGATTTTAGAAATATATCTATACACTCTCAGGATCTCTTGTTGCAACTTCTAAAAACGTGAATGTCCGTGTTTTAAAACTACAAGTATGTGCTATTGGAAGCTTGTAGAAGGTTTGAAGTCCCTGAAATACATTTGAAATTAGACTTTCCATACTCTATTATCTGTGTGAGAGGTAAATGTGTTAGATTAACTTCCGATATATATTGTTGTTTTTACTCAGAAACATAAAGGATTTCACTCTGAATCTCTTTGATTAGCTTTTACAAACAGGGATGTGTGTTAAGAACTACAACACTGTAGTCTTGCCCATTGTATCGGAGCTTTCAAGCAGTAGGACAGGCTTCTGTTAGTGCTAAACTACACACACTCTGATATACTTTATTTGGAACTATCACTGTTATGTGAAGAAGGAGAACGCGAAACATCTTTTCACAGAGTTTATTTTAGTGTGAAAACGTCTATTTTCTGGTTCCTCAGGCCCATTGTGATACTCTGGCAGCAGAAGTGGAGAGACAATGCTCAGAGCTCTTAGAGGCGGTTCAGTCAGCCAGGACGAGACTCTTAGCCCAACTGGCAGCTGAAAGGGAGGCGACCACCAAAGTCTACAGGTACTTCAAACAAATAACGAAAAGAATATTTCCAAAGTATCAGAATGTTTTGCCTTAAGGATAACAATTATTTCACTTTCATGATTCTATTTCAGTAATGTCAACCATATTTCAACAACATATTACAAAGTTATGTTGTAGATTTTTGGGTTGTATTTAATTTACTTTAAGGTTTTTTTTTCAGCAAATAAACAAATCAACAAGAGAACACTCTCCTATGTGTATCCAGTAACTAACCATGAAACAGTAAATGAAAAAAAAATAAAATGATATCAAATAACGTGATGATAATGATAGCACATAACTTTGTAAGCTCCTTAAAGAGAGTATACTTATCTCAGGTAAAAATGAAGGAAAGGGATATATTGAGTTTAATTAGCCACAAAACAGCCATAATGATCAGCTGGATCTCTCAGATTAATTTAGATTATTGTATAGTTTATCTCTCTCTCTCTCTCTCTCTCTCTCTCTCTCTCTCTCTCCTCTCTCTCTCTCCTCTCTCTCTCTCTCTCTCTCTCTCTCTCTCTCTCTCTCTCTCTCTCTCTCTCTCTCTCTCTCTCTCTCTCTCATAGCCATTTTTGATGGAATAAAGTTTTTGACTTTGACTCTCTCTCTCTCTCTCTCTCTCTCTCTCTCTCTCTCTCTCTCTCTCTCTCTCTCTCTCTCTCTCTCTCTCTCTCTCTCTCCTCTCTCTCTCTCTCTCTCTCTCTCTCTCTCTCTTTTCAGTATGTCTCCTAGTCCTTTTGACGTGCATTTAATTACTGCATCAGCATAACGCTCGGCTGGAAGTATGAGACTAATTTAGATTACAGTGCAATTATTTCTTGAGGTGTAGTCTTGTGAGATCCATTTCTCTCTCTCTCTCTCTCTCTCTCTCTCTCTCTCTCTCTCTCTCTCTCTCTCTCTCTCTCTCTCTCTCTCTCTCTCTCTCTCTCTGTATATATATATATATATATATATATATATATATATATATATATATATATATATATATATATATATATATATATATATATATATATATATATGGTAACCCTACATAGATTAGAATTTGTAACTTTAACAAGAGAAAAACTTATGTCCTTGTTTTAATATACTATTTCTTAATATGCTTCCTCTGCTGCAATTCGTCTCGGAAAGCATCGTGAATCTAGGCTTCTAGCAAGCAATTAATCTCGCAATTTATTCTTAAAGTACTGCAGCTCATAAAAAGTTGATAAGCAATAATTTTCCAAAAGCACAAACTCAGTATGGAAAGTTATAATGCAAATAAAATTTATTCATGAAAGGCACATAAAATCTTCATAATGGTTTTGTGATTTTGGAATGTTATTGTTTTTTTCATATTCTGAGGAATATCGATTTTAGAATAATTTTGCGAAATTTATATATTGCGAAATGCTTTACAACGATGCTTTTTATGAGTAACTGCAGGGAATGATGCAAGCAGATTTAGGATTAGGACATCATATCCAGAGACACTATGTTTTCTCGTCTTAAAGTTACTAATCCTAATTTAAGGAGAACTAGCATGATAAAGAACATAAGCCATCGTGAACATATTTTATTTGCGTAAATAGTCTTTATCCAGCGATTTCGAACATTTTTCATTTACTTCTTGTGTCTAAAGAATAAACACGTTTTATCTGAATGCCTTCTGTGTTCATATTACAGTTTCTTACAACCTCACTCGTGGCTTCGTTTTTGCATTTAATTTGAATCCCAATCTAATTGGGCATCAACAATAATCAAATAAGCACACTACCATTTGTGGAAACATGAATCATATTTAGGCATTCAGATAGAATGCGTGCATTTCTGGTATAGCAGTTAAGCTGTAAGGTTGGTATCTCTTTTATGCTTCTGTGGTGTAGTTGGTAGCGCCTTGGCACAGTAATTATGTGTCCTGGGTTCGAGTCCCGGTCGGGTAACATATGATTCATGTTTTCACATATGGAAATGAGCTTATTTGATGCCCAATTAGATTAGGATTCGAATTAGAAAACGAAGCCTCGAGTGAGGTTAGGAGAAACTGTAGAATGAATATAATGGCATTCAGATAGAAACTGTAATATGAAAAGAGTGGCATTCAGATATAATGCTTCATTCCTAGCATAACAGTTAAGCTGTAAGGTTGGTTTTATACCTTCTGTGAAGTAGTTGGTACCGCCTTGGCACAGTAATTATTGTCCTAGGTTCGAAATCCGGTCGGGTAATATGTGATTCAAATATATATATATATATATATATATATATATATATATATATATATATATATATATATATTATATATATATATATATATATCATAAATCTTATCAATCATTTTTTTCTTTAACGTAATTTCTCTCCAATGAAATTGGCAGGGACCAAGCGGCTGGATGCACTCGAAGGCTTCACCAGACCACGGCACTTGTTCAGTTCTGCATTGAAGCCATCAAAGAGACGGATCCCGCAGCCTTTATGCAGGTTAGGAAAAATTATCCATGAAGGTTGAACAATGTATAGGCTGGGTATTATATTTTTAAACTACTACTGCTACTAATACTAATACTACTGCTATAAATAATAATAATAATAATAATAATAATAATAATAATAATAATAATAATAATAATAATGATGATAATAATAATAATAATAGTAATAATGATAATAATAATAATAATTTTTGTTATTATTTTTATTATTATTATTATTATTATTATTATTATTATTATTATCATTATTATTATTATTATTATTATAATAATAATAATTATTATTATTATTATTATTATTATTATTATTATTATTATTATTATTATTATTATTATTATTATTATTATTAATTATCTGCTTTTGTAATTTTTCCTCTGCGATATTATTATAATTTAATCATGAAAAAGAACATGACTAGATGATGGATCGTTGTTCTTGATCTACGAGAATCTCAAGTGAAGTTTTTAAATATTTACATTTTTAAAATGATACCTCCTAGACATCCATTTTTGCTTTGAGTTGAACCTCGGATTGTGAAGATACTGTTCCCTCATTGACCCCACGCATCTCCTTGAGTACGCTTAGGTGTGTTGAAAAGACAAGATATTCTTAACCCCATTACTCATTTATTATAACCCTATAGCTTTAGTTAAGCACGAGATCACAGATTTTTAAGAGCATAATGTACATGTACCACATTTTATGGGGCTGCATAGGTAAACGTGCTCTTTTTAATTGCAGCGCATCAAGTGAGAAGTGAGTAGTTAAATAAAAGGAGAATTATTTTCCTTCTTTAAATAGAGAGGGTGTTGAAATAAGAATGCACATTAAAATTTAATGCATATATATATATATATATATATATATATATATATATATATATATATATATATATATATATATATATATATATATATATATATATATATATTAGTCGGTACGACATTTAGGAAGAGTGTATTGTATCGCTAGCCTTTTTTGTGCAACTTTCTAATTAAGATAGACTTAGGTTATTTAATAAAGACTACTTTTGCTCTTATACAAAGTGTTTGGATATTGCAGAAATAAATAATAACAAAATAAATACTACAATTTATTTTATTCTGCAGCACAATGAAAAACTGCAATTCTCTTCCAACTAGATCCGATTTCGTCCAGAAATTTCCATAATATAAAGAAAAGATATATATATATATATATATATATATATATATATATATATATATATATATATATATATATATATATATATATATATATATATATATTTTTTTTTTTTTTTTTTTTTTTTTTTTTTTTGCAGAGGATAAATCTTAACGATAAATGCTTCTGAAGGATAATAAGCATTTATTTTTCTTATTTCATCCAACAAAGCATTCAAGAACTTAAATTCTCGCGCAGCTAGCATTTATACGTTCAGAATTCTCAAAAAAAGATATGAAGTGGCATTAGTTCCCAGGAAGTAAGAGGAAATGAGAAACATTAGAGAGAGAAATGACGAAGACTCCTGAAGAGTATATTGCGTGAGCATCATAATGCCAGCTCTTAAAAATGAACAAAATAAAACACGGTTGATAAATGGCCCACCTCGGGTCTAAATGATAAAACTGAGTGAGGCAGTAAACAAGATATATATATATATATATATATATATATATATATATATATATATATATATATATATATATATATATATATATATATATATATATATATATATATATATATATATATATATATATATAATATATATATATATATATATATATATATATATAGATATATATATATATATATATATATATATATATATATATATATATATATATATATATATATATATATATATATATATATATATATGTATTCTTTTCTTTTTTTTTGCTGTGAAACCGGAACAGGCAAAGAAATTTCCCGCATCGGGCCTGGGCACCAACAAAACATTTATGGAAAAGAAAAAGAAACATTAATAATTTACTGTATTTAGCCTTTTTTCTTTCTTTTTTAGATGGGTCCACAACTCATCGGTCGAGTGAGTGACTTGGACCTTACCTGGGACAAAGAGCTCGCATCCTCCACTACGAGAATGAGTCCCTATATTGACCTGGACTTGGATCACAAGAGTGTTTTAAGATCTGTTAATACCTTCAATTTCGTCCAAATGAAACGTAGGTTGATACCTCATTGCAATATGTTGTTTTCATGGGGTGCTTCAAGTGTGACTAGTTTTTTTCTGTATTTTAGCCACGTGTTTCAAAGGGTGGTTTTGCATGTTTTCGAGGTTGTATTTGCCCCTAATTTCTACTTTCCTTGACGAAGTACAGGTGGTACTGGTTATTGGGCACTTGCGATATGGGTAGTGATCCAAGTCTGAATTAGACCAGTCTGTTTTATTATCCACTGATTAAAACAGGTAGTTTTGTATTAGTATGAATGTTATTGATTCATTTTATTGCTAATCTCATGATAAGACCTTTTTTTGTAACTTTTTTTTTTGTTTGGTGCACGAGAGATGGGTAGTCTTTCAAGTTTAGAAAGGAGAATTTTAAGTTTTATGCCTCATGTTTATGACAATTGGTAGCATTACTGTTTAAACTCGATTGGGCTCGTTAAATTTGTATGTCCTTATGTTAAAAGAGGCTATTTTGGTAGTTATGAATTTCAATATAAATTTTTCATTTATTTTGTCTCCCGATTGTTATAATGAAGCTGATGGTGTGTTAAGTATGATTGGAATCTTTTTTTTTTTTTTTTTACTTTTATTCCACTGAGTATAGAAAGTTTTATATATATATATATATATATATATATATATATATATATATATATATATATATATATATATATATATATATATAAAATATATATATATATATATATATATATATATATATATATATATATATATATATATATATATATATATTTTTTTTTTTTTTTTTTTTTTTTTTTTGGGGGGGGGGCATTTTGAAACAATTCAGATGATTTTGGTATTGCTAGAATTTGATAGCTCCATGATTAAAA